>VWZP01006945.1:2667057-2694456 GCA_013396995.1 Dicaeum eximium
AAAAGCCCCAAATCAACCCTATAACAGATGAAACTGAACCATATTGAAGACATCATGGCAGAGGGTAAGGCTGTGATCCAGTTTCTTCCATGGTTACCAGTGATCTTCCTGCTGCCTGTGGTCAGCTTGCTCCAAACCCCCAGAGGGCTTCAGCCCACGTGGGGTATGGACACACTCCCTTCTTCAGGCAGCTCTTGTAAGAGTCCAGCCACTTCCCTACTTGAGTGGTGTAGGGAATACATCCATTTCCAAAGAGCCTACAGGGTGCTGGGTAAACACAGCTGGGTCTGTTCTGGAATGTTTAGGGCTCATGATCCCTAATTGGGACACCAGTGTGGGGACTGTGCAGCTGAAGACCTCTGTGTATCTGGCCTGTCCCTCTGACATCTACAGGGATGGGAGAGCACCTTTGAAAACCCTTGTGGTGTCATCTGGGCACTCATGAGATCAGAGAGCAGCAGGATTATTTGCATCCCTGAGCCCAACTGCCTGATTAATTTGTTCTTCAGCAGTCTGCCAACTAAAATGTAAACACACTGATGTATATAAACTGGATACCTGCCCGAATTCTTCCTGGAGAGATGCTATTTCTGGCAATAGAGAACTGCAGAATATTAGCAAAGCTGCGTGGTTTAGCTACTGAGTGTTAGAAATAACAATTTAGTATCAGTGTCAGTGAATCAGGCCTCTGTTATTAAACTTGTCATGCCGCTGAAGAGACTTTCAAAGTCAGACCATGGATAATTGTTGGGCAAAACTCCATCTTCTGCTCTGCATAACAGAAATACCTCTGTAAATCATCACTCTTCTCCTCTGCCATCATTAAAATTATTTTCTGGCCAAAACTGTTATTTAAAAAGGTCAGTGTTGCTAATAGGTCACCTGCGTACACTTGTAGCAGTTCTGGTTGATGCCATTTTGTGGAGTTTAGAAACAATGTTTTCATTTTTTAAGTTCTTTCCTTTAAGTATTAGATTGCTCTTATTTTTATTCTGTGTACCGAGACAACTCCACATAATTGTTGTCTCATGTGTTCTTTTAAAAGCCTTTCGTGGAATAACAATAAAATATTCATCCGTCTGTGTAGGGCACAACAGGACAGTTCTAGCTGTATTTTTTGCCTATTTTGGCATCAGCTGTTTGTGACAGGCTGTCTGCAGGTATTCAGCTGCAAGGCTGCCTGCTGCTCTGGGCAGGGGAGGGCAGCCAGCAGCCTCCACTGGCAGGTCCTGGGCTCCAGCTTTGCTGCACACATCTACTTTGAGCCAAGAACATCAAGCCTGGAGACAGCAGTGATGTAACAAAACTCATTTTAAAAAAATAAGGAGGTTTGGAAATAACTTGTGGGGCGGGCGCTTGGGCAGGAAGCAAATATAAAAACAGCAAGAAACTTGGAGTAGCAGGAAGAAAGAAGCTGTGGAAACAAGTGCTCCCAAGTGATGCATTTGGGGGGGGATTTCCTTTAAGGAGTGAGATCAGCAACATCCCTTCCCCCAGAGCTCCTAGTCAGCTGTGTCCTGCTTGGACAGGCATCTCACCTTTAAGCAGACAATTGTTTAATTGTACACTCATTCTTACCAGGAAGAATGCCAATGTGATGTGCCAAGGGCCTGGGGGAAGAATCTCATGGGGGTGAATGGCATCAATGTGAGGTCCTGTGTCATGCATACCACACCAGTAGTGAGCAAAGCCAGGAGGCCTTGTTTCATGTTTCTTGGGGATTTATATGACTTCTTTGCACTTGAAATATTATTTTAGCAGTAATGAGCTAGCTGTGGTTAATTGTTACCTTGAATTATGTAGGTTCTGCAGCTGTGGCTGCAGGCTATGCCTTCAAGTAAAAAATGTGTTTTTAAAGGACTGGAGGTCTTGTCTGTTGTACAGCCTATCTCTGAGGAATATCCAGTAGCAGCACCAAACTTAGTATTTGACCTATAGTGAAACTTAAATCTTTCCATTGTGGTGAAACTTTAACTTGAAGCCTGAAATGCTGTGGCATGGGGAGGCTAGCAAGGGGTCAATTTAGCCTTCTGCATGACATCATGTGTTCACAGGAAGGGTAAGAGACACAGGAAGCTGTTTCAGATGGAAAATCCCTTGCTTTTGAAGTAACTGGTCATTTTTGTCTTTCTGTAAATCAATAAGACTTATTTAGCACTCTTGAAATATAAAACTTCTGGGATTGAATGCTGGTTGAGGATTTGACCTTACAGATATTTTTTTATGTCTTATCTGATTTTGAGGCAAACAGGGTGCATCTTTCTAAAACACAGAGGAGAAAAAAAATAACAGGCAGAAGAACAAAACTGGGAGGAAGATTTCAGTTTATGATCCTGATTTCTCATCAATTCATAGTTTTTCAAAAACCTCTAATGTAGCTGAGCTGATCTGTGTGCAGAGCTAGGCTAGATAGCCATTTCAGTGAGTTGTAGGGTTCAGTTGTTGTCCATAAAGGGCTCTGAAATCCTTTGGTCATCTAAGGCTTAAGCTCATCTGAATTGTCCCTATGAATTTGGAAACCCATTAACACAAAACCACTTGCAATGGGGACGGTGACAGTGTCACCACAGGTTTGTGAGCCCTTGAGACAATTCCCAACTCCAGCAGCAAAATCAGTCACTCCTTTGGTAGCTTCCGTTTTGACCTTTGATGGTACTTTGTCCATGCTCTCCCCAGGTGTAAAGGTGTTTTTAGAGGGGACAACAGCACCTCCTTTCTCTGTCCCACTCTTATGTAAATGGGGCTATCCGTGCCATGTTTCTTTTATTGGGTCCATTTGCCATGTTCTATAGATCACAAAATGGTTTGCTTATGAACAATAAAATAAAAAGCAATAAGCAACTCCTTTTTACTACATTGTGCATTCTAATTTGCCTCCTATTTTCACCCATGCTCCTGGCTGAAGTGAACACAGTCTAGTGTATCACAGGTCACTGTCTGCTAGAAAGCTGAATTTCTTCTTGTTGTAATTTTAGAATAACAGTCATGGCTTATACCCCTTTACCCAGAAGTTGGAACAGTGTCCTTATAAATCCATGACCCTGGAAAACATTTCTGTGAAGATTAAACTTCCTTGTGATGCTGCTGCTCCCTGTGTTATTTTCAAGTCTCTATACACATAGCACATAGAATGACTACATAGGAACTCGCACTAGAGGTTGCCAAATGCCATGTAGCACTAAAATGATGGAGCATCTTCTAATGTGGAGATAGTCCACCCACCCTGCTTCAAATGGCTCTCTTTAGCCAGGAATGCTGTGGTTCCACTGTGCTGACACACACATGATATTTTAAGCAATTATTCCAGTTGCTGCAGTGCTTCCTATGGAGAAGCAGCCTGAACTCTAGCTGGTTTGGAGAGATGGTATAAGACTGATTTTACTTACAAATAATTTCTGATTCTTTTATTCTGGTAAAAGCTGGCAAGCATTGAACCATCTGGTTCTGAGTCCATGCCTTATGTTTACATCTACTGGTTGTGTGGCATTTTTGCCAGCTGCCTTCAGACCTCTGTTCAACACTCTGGATCATCATTGCCGCCTATGGTGAAGAAGCAAGTGCTGTGTACAGAAGTAGTAACCCAAGTTTGAGAAAGCAGTTCTCCATATGCTTCCAGCAAGGATGAAACCAAAATTGCAGGAGCCTATTATTTTGACAGTACAAGAAATCTGCCCAGACAAGGAAAAGTTGTGTTAAGAGGCACTGACACAAATAGTTCCAAAAAAACCAGCTTGTGTTCCTGGGGCTTCGAACACCCCAAACTGAGGGGGCTGGAAGTGAGTGGCAAGGGGGAAAGCAAGATTGCATGACCAAAGAGCTGGTGGCTGATAATACGGATCTAGTCTGCTGCTGTTTCATCATAATTCATTGTTTCTAACAGTGAGTCTTCTATGAAATGTGATACTTCATTGTGGGGTGACTTGCAGGGGTATTTCTTTGGATTCAAAAAGTAGACTGGATGGAATTTGACCAAAAAAATTCTCAGTTTCTCTATTTTTTCCCCCTTTGTCACACTATTTAAGCCTTTTTAATATTTTTACATAAAACATTTATGAGACTTCTTCCTGAAGTATAATTGGAAAATGTAAGTAGCTTAGGACTATAAGAATACCTAGCAACCTTCTCCCAGCAGACAGGAGTAAATCCTGAATAAAACTGCTGAGTTTGTCTCTAATCACTCTTGCTGGCAAGTGGGGCCCGGCTGTCCCTGGGTGAGTGTGAAGGCCCCAAGGCCAAAGTGAGTGTCCCCAATCTGTGCCCTGTGGAGTGGCAAGGTGTTGGAGAAGGCTGGGCAACTGGATTTGTTATCCTACACCCACGGAGCTGTGTGTGCCTGACTCTGGGCACAGCTCAAACCAGAAGGGATGTCCCATTCACTGCTGGAGATGCAAGAAGAAGGAAGTAGCCACATCCATTTGAACAGATCTATCCCCTTTACTGCAGATGCTGGGAGTCTGAGGTTACTGGGGTTTGTGTTGATAGCTGTACAGAAGCATACTCTCCAAGCACCCCGTGGGGCAGTGCTACCAGCACAAGAGCTTCTTGCAGAGAAGACAAGAAGGGGTGATTTGTTTGCTTTCCTCCCAGAGGAGACAAACTTAACCCAGGCTTGTCAGCAATGAGGTATTGAGTTGCTGGAAATATATGAGTCAAACAGTGGACTTGAGTGAAGAATTAGGTCCCTCGTAATATCCAGTTTTCAAATAAAGCAAAAGGCTAGGAGAAAACAAATTGGCCAGGGCCAAATATTTGCTTAATCTTAGTTTTCTCTGTAGCACCTTTCCTGTAATGTAACTATCAGAGATTGCTTATTTCACAACTTATTGTATGGGAAATCCCATTTAAATGTATTTCTGAAAAGCAGCAGAATATTTCATGACAATGATAAAGGCAACCCTAAGTCTCTGTAGAGAGGCAGGCACAGCGGGAGACAATCCCCAAAAGAATTTTGTCACCCATGGCTTGACCATGGCTGGAAGGCATGCACAACGTAGTTCCAACACAAATATGACAGCAGCTGGTATTTCCACAGGAGACAAAGTTGTGATCGATTCGTCCTAGCTCCAGCTCCTGCTGACTCACAAGTCCCTTCTGTCTTTCTCACTGGGACTCGAGTCAGTCCAAAAAACAAGGAGTATTTCATTATGGAGGCTTGCCTGGAAACCATGTGGAGAGATGAACTGAAAATATGGCGATCTCAGGTATAAAATTTGTGCTGCTGGGAGCTGTTTATTGACATTTAAATCATAGTTCAGCAAGACTCTGTTATGGCCTTACTGTCAGGGAAAATGGTTTGTTGATGGAAGAAGCCAATGGAGTTCATGACTGTGATTTTATCATGGAAACAGGCTATATATTTTAGCTGCTTTTTTTGTAGCTGCAGTTGTTGTATGTCTCCTTTTTCTTCTCTTTTCTGTTTCTGTTTTTATTGTTTAATATTATTAAAATAACTAACATGACACATTATTCTGGTTTAATTTCAAGTGAAATTTGGCAACTTCTACTGGTGAGATAAGGTTTAATTGCTTTTGGCATTTAAAAAAAATGCAAATGACAAAGATATTAAACTGACAAATTATGACAGCTCACATAACACTTTTTACAATGGTTTTTTTCCATGCATTTTTAATACTCAGAATAGTCAGCCTTAATACTACCATATTTACAATAAATCATTATTCTAATGGAGACATTTTGCCTTGTCAGGCA
The DNA here is from genome assembly GCA_013396995.1 of Dicaeum eximium. Lineage (NCBI taxonomy): Eukaryota > Metazoa > Chordata > Aves > Passeriformes > Dicaeidae > Dicaeum > Dicaeum eximium. The sequence goes on from VWZP01006945.1 coordinate 2,672,767, forward strand.
ATACACAATCAGCAGTTTTCAATAAAGAATCTGATAACTGTTCAACATTAATTCTGTGACACAAACTCATAAAAGCCAGACAATTTATAAATGGGGCCAATATGCTGCCCTTAAATTGGGATATTAAGGAATAATTGGAGCACAGTGAGGGCAGGTTGCCAAAGGTAACTTTTAAATTCCCCAGTTTGTATCCCTTAGCACAGTGATTGTAGTGTGTTACATGCCTTCTGTAAGGCATAAACATGCATTTCCTACAAAACAGCTCAAGGCGCCCGCAAGAGGGTGAAGTAGCTGTTTACTTTGGCATGAGCAGCTTCAGGAGGCATAAAGCACCACAGAATTTAGGAACAACGATGGCTTTGGGGTTAGAAAGGGAAATGGGAAGCCATGGTAGAGTCTGCTTTTCTCAGTTTTCCTGCAAAGCTTGGCAATGGGGTTTTTTGTTTGTCTGTTCTCTCCGTTGGTACCCCGTGAAGGCCATGTCTGCTCCGGGCAGGAGGAGGTCCCTGAGGCAGCTCTGGGCACGTGGATGTGGTGTGTGGTGCCTCTTGCCCAGCAGACATTAACCTGAGCCCCTGGACAGCACAGTCACATCAGCACTGGGGGCTGGACCCCGACTGGGGATCCAGCTGGGCTTAGGTGGGATGCAGGGTCTTACACCTGCACAGCATCCACCCCAGGGCACAGCTGTTCCAGCTTGAGCTGGAGGAGCTTTCAACACTGTGCTGTTAATTGATGCAAATTAATTAGAGCCTACCCCTGCCCACAGTTTTGGAGGTGCCCCCCTGATGAATCACCTGTCTTATTTAGAAGCTGGAGAAGGTTACACAGTGCCATGTGAGGGTATCTTGACAGTTCCTTAACTTAGATAGTCGAGGTAGTGGGGGAAAAAAACTTTTTTTTTACCTATATGTGGGAGGTTCTAGGGCAAAAGTAAATGTGATGAAGTCTTGAGCAAGATTTTGAGGTCCCTGAAGATGAACAATTTACTTTGGAATATCTTAGAGTGACAAGCAGTGCATTATATTATTTTATTGTCCCAAAAATAATGTAACATCTATCAGTGTTCCTTGTTTTAGCTGGGTGTTGTCACCCCAAGACAATTCTTTACCTCAAATACTAGAGGAGATGAAGTAGCTCTACACAAAGCTCTTCATTTTCACACAAGTTTCTGTCATGTTTGCAAACCCTCAAGTTCTCTAAGTGTTGTGTATATTCTCTCATGCTGCATCTCAGGAAGCTGACTGCAAAGAAGAGCAGGAAGGTATAAAACTGGCAAAATAGATGTCCTGCTCAGCACTATTAGAGTCTTATTTTGAGCTGCTGGGGGAGAAAGAGTAGAGGCAGTGTTATTTCCCAAGATGTTATCTTCTCCCAGGGAGGAATAAGAAGGATGATTGTGGGGTCCCCTTCCTCTCCCAGGTGGTAGCCTGCCCACTGCTTTAGTCTGCACTGCAGGTGAAGAAGCCACTGATATGCCACTTAAGCCAAGGGGGCAGTTTGTGCAGCTATGGTTTAAAAACACTTTTCTGAGGGTAGGGTTTTTCCTCTGCACTAGTGATGCTGTGTGTGCATCAGTGAAGACTTGAAGTCTGCTTCTCCCTACAGTCCCATTGCCTGTTGTGACAGAAATGCTGTTAGCTGCTTTGTGGAATGGCTTGCAAATTTGGGGACAAGATTGCTCTAGTTCCCTCATTGCTGCTTGCAACCACGGCTAGATTCCTTTTTAACCAAAATTTGAAATTCCGAGGACAGTTTTTTTCCCCTTGTAGAGCAGATGGCTTCTAAGTGTTAAAGTTTGTGTACATCTTCCAGATGCAGATAGGTTGTACATCCATTTCAAAAGAGCACCCTCAGGGTGAGCAAGGTGAAGGCAGGAGTCAAAATCCTCCCAGACCAGCTTTTAACTATAATTTTGTGTCATTGTTGCCTCTTGCCCTGATCTCCTTTTCCTCTGCTCTGCCTTTAAGCTTTACCCCCAGGGTAATAAGTGCAACCTCATGCAGACTGCTAATGGAACAGGGGGTTGCCACCCTGACAGTTGATGTGTGCTTGCCTGAAAAGCACCTCAAATAAACTTCTCAGCCCATGGTGGAGGGAGTTGTGTGACCTCAGGCCTTCCTTTTTCTCTGCTTCTGGCTCCCCACACCAGTCTTTTACACCTTTGCCTTTTACAGCTTCTCAGGGAAGCACCTAAGTGTCCACAGGATGCAAAAGTGGTGCTTCCCACAGCAAAGCATCTATTGCCTGCTGGATATCATGTTGGATTGGTCTCCAAAGCTCCTGTGGTCCCCTTCATTTTCACATTCTCATGCTGATCTGCATGTTCTGTGTGAATCTGCATGACTGGGGTTTATTTATTTATTATATTTTATTATATTTTAAATTTTTTTTCTGTCTCCCCATTTTCACAGTCACGGTATATTACAGGCAGAATGAAAAAGGAAAAAACGTATTTTGATGATATTAGTAGCTTGGCAACCATAAAGCTTTCCCGTGGCTTTGCAGAGGAATTTGGAGTGCTTACGTTCTGTACTTCCCTTTATCTTGCTATGCACTGTGCACCAGAGCTCCAGTTCTGCAGCTGATGCCATGAAAGTAGGTTGCTGTGCTCAAATCCAGGGTTTGTCTGAGTCTTCTGAGTCAGTTCAGTGTATCCACTGCTGATTTAGATTGCTTCCAACAGGGATCACCCACTGGCTGTCTCATACTATTTGGAAGGGGGAGTAGGGAAGATATTAGCAGTAGCTTGGTTTCTAGGAAGAGAAACAAAATTATAAGAAAACACTTACCTGTATCAAACTGGGCTTCTTCTCAGCTAAGGGAAAAAGCAAAGAAAATTTTCACAGGCTCCATGATTTGCCTGCTTGTCAGCTCCCTGGTCACATCAGCTGGGCCCAAATGTGAGAAATTAGAGATTCTTTACACAGGTATGAAAGGACTTCCCATAGCTGTGAAGTGGCCCCTCACCTATTTCAGCTTTTGCTCTGTCAAAGGTGGCTAGTCCAATATATTTACCATTCTTAAGCATATGAACATTTCCACTTTGCTCCCAATATTTTCCTCCTATTTCATTATACTAAATCAAATTCCATTATGTGTTCTTTTATAGAACAAGCTGTGTTCTCATGGTATTTATGGGTGGCTGCATCACGTGCTTTATGCAGGTCAAGAGACATTGCAAACACAAAGAACTAAGATGATTCCCAAGCACACCAACACACTCCTCAGCATGTGGAGGACTGATTTGCACAGGTGACATTCAGCTGCACGGACCCTGTAGAGAGTTTGGAGTGCTCAGAGCCTCTCAGAGATGGAATGCTGGGTTAGGTGCACCTTTCCTGTACGTATAGGAGGGATGCAAGAAGGGTGGGGAGGCAGTGATGTCACAGCCTGCTGCAATATATATTAGTCTGTAGCAGTGGTGAGTAGGGAAAGTACTGCAAAAGAGCCGCAAACAGTTGGCCACATGAAGGCACAGAGCTGACATTTACTTTGTAGCCCAGAGATGAAGCTGGCACAGCTTTCTGGCCTTCTGTTTGTGGTCTGGGAAGGCAATGAATTGCTTGGGCTCAGGAATATTCTGAAGTTAGCCAGGTAAGGCTCACAATGCATTCCCTTGGTCTCCCTTGTCAGAGAACTGCATGCTCTTGAAGAAATTATTATTAATTTGCCTTGCAACAATTTTTAAAGAGAGTAAAATGAGGTAGACTCATAAGCATTAGCTAGTGAGTTTGACATCAGTCCCAGGCAAAAATGTGAAACAGATGATACAGAGACTGAGCCAGAAAAAATTAAGAGATTGAATACAAATAATTTCAATCAGGGGTTGGAGGAAAATCAGGTTTGAGGGAAATATTTCATACCTCTATCTTGCTGCATGAGAAGATGATTGGCTTGGTTCTGATTTGTAGAACCTAAAATTATGCAAAACCTATACACTATGTATCAGATCAGTTCTTTTGTGCCCAGATGCCAGGTTTCAAAGTACAAGTGTATTTTGGGGATTGTTTTCACTCATTGGGTGTGATTCAGGAGGTATCCAGCAAGAACTGGTCCTCTGCTCCAGCTGTATGGTGCTACTGGCACTGAGTAGCAAGAAAATACAAAATTATATTTAAGTAAGAAACTAATGCATTCAGTATGGACAAAGAAAAGGCCATGTAATCAGGGACAAGACTAATTAGATCATAGTTACATATTGGGAGGCTCATTGTTGAGAGGCAGTGATTTTCAAAAATACTTGCATAATAGCATAATGCTGGAAGCATGTGTGCAACTGATGAGCTTGGTCTCAGAGAGCTGAGACACTCCTTACATGTATTTGCAACATTGAAAGGTGCTGTCTTGCTCTAGTTGGAGCACTGCAGTGGCTCCTTCTGGGATACTAAGTAATATTTGGTGTCCCACGTTTTCCTTGAAACACAAAAATCTGAGCAGGGTTCAGGAAGCCTTGCAACAATGCAATCTGAGCTACTGTAAAAGAAAATTTTGTAATTCTGAATCTCCTTTGCACCTAGCCCTAAAATCCCTTTGCAGCTTTCTAACTATGATAGTCCTACATATTGTTCCATCATTTCTTACTGAAAAATACTAATTTGGATCTCTTAGTTCCCATTTATGAATAAATATCACAAAGATCTCTCTACAGAGGTATATTGTTGGCAACAACAATACATATCTACATTAACATGTCTGTGTGTATCTATATAAGATTAAAATATTGGTCATTGGTGATGCCGAATCTATTTCAAATTTGAAAAAGGAAGGTGACTATTAAGTAGCACAAGTGAAAAACAATACTGCACAACTTACATCAGACAGACTGTTAAGAAGGCTGGAAATGAGGAGTCTCAGGTGTTAGGAAGCCTCCAGCAGGATGCTTCCTAATCAACACTCAGAATTTCTCCTTCCAGTTTCAATAAAGGCTTTGTTTCCACTGGATCTTGCTGCTTCTGCCTTAATTGCCACCTGTCGAACACAACAGAACGGCATCGCTGGCACTCACAGCCTTGGCTATCCTGCCTTCTTAGCACCAGAAAAGCTTGTTGAAATGATGCCCATTATACTGCTTTTCAGTGCACAGGTAGTTAAATGAAAAATGTTTAGTTCTTTCTCATCACCCTGGAGCCAGCACCAGCCAGAGATCCTGTCCAAAGCATTAACTCGTGCTCCTTTCAGGTGGGGAGTACTAGCGAGAGGGGCAGGTGGGCTAAGCCAGAACCAATTCAGTCATTTATAGCCACTCACACCAATGGAGGGGCAGCTCTGGCATTATTCCAGCATCTCTGAAATTGGGCACCATCCTCATTTCCAAGTGTTGTTCTCAGCCTGGCAATGTGGCTGGAACTCTTTCACAACTGCAGAGAAGACCACAGTTAAATGCTGCCTGGGTGTTACAACCAGCAGGAAGGTTTCACTGGCTAAGCCTGACTGCTAGGTTACTGCTGCTGCTCTTCAAACTGCAAGGCAACACTTTCCAGCCTTAGTGTCATTGCTTGGTGCAGGTGCTGTGCCTTTCTCCTGTGTACTCCAGAGAGAGGTAGTTTTCTTAATTTTTATTTTTTAATCGAGTTGTTTAAATCATGTCCTTCAGTTTTTGATGTCATTCTTTGTGTGGCAGCTAAGAATCCTACACCACAGGGCACCCCTGCCAGCAGAGGCCTCCTGGGACAAAAGAGCTGGAAGCAGCAGAGTGGGCTGTGGTGAGGGTGAATGCTGTCATTGGAGCACACAGACACTGTCTGCAAACTCCACTCTGCAAATGCCCAAAATAACAAGCAGTTCATTAGGCCTTAAATAGACTATGTATATGATAATACACCCTGCTGAGCTGGGGAGGGCCCTCATCTATCCTTCTCTGCACCTACTTAAAGTGTAAAAGTTGTTTTGTTTTGGGGGTTTTTTTTGTGTGTGGGTTTGCTTTTTTTTTGGTTTGATGGTTTGTTTTTTTGGGGGTTTTTTTTGGGTGGTTTTTTTGGTTGTTGTTTTTTGGGTTGTTGTTGTTTTTTTTGGTTTTTTTTTTTAATGGAAGGAGACCTAGAAACAAGAGTCCAGCCCTATGCCACTATGCTATCAGTACTTTATTCTCCATGCAAAAACACAACCAGTATTTCCCCCTAATCCCAGCTGGCAGGATAAAAGTCCTCAAATATTGGTGCTATCCCAGCAAAAAGATCCAGTTATTTCTGTCCCTAGAAAGTCAGAGAAGCAGGAATTAATCCCTTCAAGCAGAAAACAATATTGAGTCAAGAACCATGCCCTAAACTGTTCTGTGTCCTGCCCAAGCTATTGCATGGGTGGACAGAAAGGGTCTTTCCATCTAAATGCTGGTGTTGTGTGGGATTTAGGCTGGAAATAGAGTCCCTGTAACACAGATGACAGCCAGCCTCACTACCCAGCACTGTGATATTTAAGCTTGGGAATGGGGACCGTAGGAGAGAGGATAAGCTTTTCCCCCAAACATGCCTTCTTTGGACAGCCCCGTGTCCCTTGAAAAGGCTCCTCACCAAGCAGAGTTTTCAGGACTCTCTGGGGCTCTTCAAAAGGGACTGGGCACTATTTCTCCACCACTGTGAGCGCCAGCAGGGCACTGCTGAGCTGCCAACAGCTGTGGTGGTGCTCCCAGGGGGATGTTTAGTTACCAAGGAGGAAAGCTCCAGTGCACAGGCCCTTCTGTGCCATTCTGTGTGGCTGGGCAGCAATGAAGGACGGGGTTGAGGACTGTGGAACTGAGTTTGTGAATCCCAGCAAATTTCAGTTAAAGGAAATAATTTCTCACAAAGCTATGGCTACATTACGCCTGTTGCAGATGTGTTTGCTGGGTACTGGGGGGTACTTAAATATTGCAATGAGGAGGAGCCTGAGGTTTGCTTTATGCCATAGCTAGTCATCTCTCACTGAGCACACTGTTCCAGCTACTCCATATTTTCAGGATAAATGTGCTCTCACTGCACCTTCTTCTCTCCTGGGATGCAGAAGAGACTGACTATGATGGAAATAGCCACCACACACTCCACATGCATTCTTCATAGCAAAGGGAATGGGAGTCAAGGAGTCAGCTCTGGGTGCAGGCTTTTCTCGTAACCTTTTGCTCACATTCACGAACAATGCCTTATTGTGGTGTTGTTTCCTGCAGATCATTCTAATAACAACTGAGCAGTGAAGCATGAGCATGTGTTCAGGTTTCTTACATTGAATTCTAATGTGATAAAACATGCCAGCTTTCTAAGGGTCAATAAAAATCTACGAGAAAGAGAACTGGATAAGACGGAGCACATGGAACTTTGCTGTAAACTCTCAAAACTTGGAAGCTTCCTGGAAGAAATGGATTTTATACCTAAGGACACACAGTGTTTGCTTTCTTTTCTGCTATTTTATAACTTCTCATTATATTGACACATCTCTAAAAATGCATAGCCTGATGTAGGCAGTAGAGCTTTCATAAAGGCTTGATTGCAATTATAATGGGGGCAGGGGTTTTGGTGTCTATAAAAAACACACGGCCCGGGGCCTTGCGTGGTTTTTGAGCCAGTACAAATGCTGATCAAGTGCCTTGCCAGGGAAAACAAGGAGTCCCAGAGCTCCCATGTGGCTGCTTCATTGCACGTGTGCTTGAGCGTTAGAGGTCTTTACTGCACCAGCAAGTCTGTAGGATGTGAGGTATAAAACTTATTGTCAGTGAAATGCATTGTGGTGACCTGAGTGAAACAGCAGCAAAGAGGAGCAGGATGATGACTCGTTTTGGCACTTCAGTACCAGGCTGTTGGCAGCAGACTCCTGACGTGTGCACGGAAATGTTCTGTCTGTGGAGAAGGTCACCCTCCCCCATATCCTGGCTTGTCTTTTGTCCATTAGACTGACTCAGCTTTTAGCAAGCAATAACCTGAGAACTACGTCATTTCATGTCCTTTGGAGCAGTTTGCAGTCAAACAAATTACTTTCAGTGTAAAAATAAACACACAAGCCTTAAAAAACTTCAGAACATGCATGGATTTTTCTTACTAAGGTGTTATGGTCCATCAGTTAACCAATGTTGTTAGACAATTTATAGAAACAAAAAATGCCTTGCATGAATTGTGGATCCAGTTGTCTCATATTAGTTAATTTGATGGGCCAAATTATTTATAAAACATAAATTATTTATTTATTATAACATTTATTATATCATAAGGAAATACCAGATTTGAATAGGTTACTAACACCATACTAGTTTAATAACACTACCAGTTTTATTAAAGTATTTATTCTACTAGTTTAATAATGCCTTAAATACCTTAAAAACACCATAAAATGCAGACTTTTTTTCCTATTAGACAGGTAAATAAACATCTTTATTATGTCTTCCTTTCTATACCTCTTACAGTCCATAGATTTGAACTGCAGGAAGTCTTGCTGCTGGAACTCCTATTCTACAAATTTTGTAGGATTAATAGGATGGTTTAATACAAATGTCTATGCACTGAGAAGTTTTTCAGTGATGCTGACCACACAGGAAAATTTGTGGTTTTTATCTGGAACACCATGCAACTGACAGGTATCTGTTTCACATATTTATACATAAATATATGCATAATTGTAAATACATTCACTTAATGAATTATTTTACTTAAACACAACCTGCCTTCTGAGGCCAGGAGTTAGTACTGAGTGCTGAGCAAGGGTTAAGTCTCTGTACCTTTAAAAAAATTGACTTTTATTAGCTTGAGCTGCAAGGATCTGACCCCTGACAATGTAATGTTATCTTAACCACACTTTGTCTTGAATTGAATGGATATCTGCCTGGATCCAGATGTCCCATACTGGGACATTGAGCTTTTGTGAAATTCAGCTCCACAAAATGAAGGTGGCTCTATTTGGTCCCTTAACTAAAAGGTGATCTCTCCTAAGGGCTACTCTAGAAAGGAAGATGTTTTTAATCTGTATACATTACTAAAGAACCTAAAAAGTGCTCTGTGCTTTCCTCAAATGTTAATCTGCATACTGCACCCTGATTTGTGTTCAACATGTCAGTATAATGGGGATGGAAAGCACAGGACACAATTCTTGGGCACATAAAAACATTCTGAAAGTTCTCAGTCTGTCTCCAGCAATGGACCATTAAATAAGAGGAATAAACACAGAAGGGACCATTGACCCGACCTCTGCATAATTTACTTTATGACTGCCAGCTACATTCACAGATTTACAGGCTGTGGGTTTTATCACCATGTGTGAGTCAAGGTTGTGGTTCATAATTGCTGTGCAGTTCGTGGGAAAACCCCAAAGACATCTTGTGTTGTATTTCAGTAGTTTAAGTGAGTGGGATCTGTGCTTGAGAATGCTTCACAGTGCCCCCTCATCCTGCTTCATCACCTGCAGGGGTGAGGCTTTATATAGAATTCTGCTTACTGATTTTGAGGGAAACAACTATTTACTGTGACACACAGCTGACGTACAAGAAAATGTCTCAGGTATTCTGGAAAGGGTAACTGTTTAAAAAGAGAAATTAAGTGGGTGTGGGTGTCTTATGTGGAGTACCTTTTTTTTTATCACCAGCCAGCACAGTTTTCCAAGTGACTTTACAGAAAATAATGCCAAGCTGGATTTTGTGGGTCATACCCCACAACCAAAGACATTTGTCTTCCATCCAGAGAGCCCAGTACAAGGTATTTGCAGTGCACATGAAGGCACTTCTGCATGTCCTGGGGCTGTGCCTTGCACCCACATGAGGTTTTAGAGGCAGTTGGGCATTGCTGCCTGGTTCCTGGTGCTACCAGGGACCATGGAAGGGGCCACAGGGCTCCCCAAGGAGGTGTTTTCAGAAGTGTGTATTTTGTTCCTTTCACAAGGGGTCTTCTTGGGTTAATATTTTCTACAGTTAAATACTTGCAAAATGCACTGTAAAATCAAGTCCTTTTTCTCCCCGTAGATGACATACCAGTAAAGGTCTTATTACTGATTCTCCAACATCAGCTTTGTGGTTTCTATACTGGAATGTAATTCAACGAGCCACAGCACCTTGAAAACATCTGATGTACAATTTTTTTTTTAAATGGATTTTCCTCACAGAGAAGCTATCTTCCTGGGCATTTCTTCTGTCAGCCCAATTTAATTGGATTGTAGCTGAAAACAATAATATTACATTTACATTAGCTTTAAAAGTCTCCGCATTTTTGCCCCTGCAGCCCATCTGGCTCTAATGTTGCTGAATTTTAATTTAATGAATGTTTTTCATTTGAACTGGCTAAATGTGCTGCACTAACAATCTGCTGTATTAGAAAAGTAATGAGAAAAAATGTGTAATATTGATGTTTAGTCTTGGTAAAAGCGCTTTCCCCAAGAACCACTCCTGGCTTATTTAATATAATTGTTTTAGTTTCTTTGTGTCTGGGTTTGCAACTGAATGAACCTGAAATAAATCAGGACAAAAAAGACCTCCAGGACTAGCGTGGTTAAAGCATGCTGGTTCCTCTGGCCACCACCAAGTCAATGAATGACACACGGGGATTCCAAAATGAGACTCACAGATTGACCCTTGGTTTATACAATCACCGTGTAAAGACCAAATGCCACGCATAGAGGAGGAGCTGAAGGCAAAGCTTACCAGGCTTTTTGCCTCGTTAAAAGCAGCCCTCACCAGGGAGATGCTAGCAGGTTACCAGACCAGAATTATGCTACAGCACACTGGTGCAAGGTGCAAGGGTGCAAAACCCAACCCTTTTTAGCCCTCCCTATGCAAGGCCATGCACACTTGGTCATACAGAAGTTAAAAAGGGATGATTTGTTTCCCAACATTACGGATGGCTTTGGAAACAAGCGGTATGTAAAAACTATTGCAAAGCCAGCTACCTCCAATTAGGAGCATGGAAGTGGCTGAAGGTTCAAAACAAAACCCCAAACAAGTGCTTGGGAGGGGAGAGAGGTGCATGGTGTGCATGTTAGCAGGAAATTGGATCTGGTGGTATCTTTGAACCAGTCCCACCTTTCTGACATCGCCACTCAAAGCTCAGGGCACAGCCAGCACAGCCAACGCCCACAGAACACATTCCCATTCTGGAGGTGTTATGAATCCCTGGCAGAGCAGGCTGTGAGCTTTGCCAGCCCCACTTGCTTGCCTCTGGCTGCTCTTTGTGAACCCTGCGGATCCCCTTTATGAAGAGTCTTGTGGGAGCTGGGGCCAGACAGGCAGAGAAGAAGCAGCCTCAGTCAGTGCTCTGCTAGCACTCGTGTGTCTCTGCAGCCATCCAGACCATGACAGAGCCAGCAGGGAGGGGACACAGCTTCCCTGTTAAACCTCTGGGGAATACAGGTGGAAAGGGGGATGCTCCACCAGCCCTACTCCTGGGAAAAATTTCAATTAGTGTTCGCATTTCATTGAGAGGCAAGAACTGCGAGCAAAAGCCTCAAATCTGAAGGAAAAGACAGTCTGCACAAAAGCAGGAGATTAATTTTACACCTTTGTTTTGGGCACTTGTAACTGGTTGTGGGCTTTCTTACAGATCAGCAAGGATGTAGGCCAAGCACCACAGGTGTAATCAGGTAGGTGCAAAAATAGTCATGGAATAGCTTGGACTGGAAAGGACCTCTGAAAGTTTATTTAGTCCAACCCCTCTGCAATGAATAGGGCCATCTTCAGCTAGATCAGGTTTCACAGAGTTCAGTCCAGCCTTAATTATTTCCAGGGATGGGACACGTACCAGCTCTCTGGGCTGCCTGTTCCAGTGTCATTGAATCCTTACAATGAAGGATTTCTTCCTGATACAGACTCGAAACCTACTTCCTTTCAGATTCAAGCCATTCCCCCTTTCCCATGTCCACATACTCTTGTGAAAAGTCCCTCTCAGCTCTTTTGTAGGCCCCCTTTAAAGTACTGGAAGGTGCTATAAGGTGTCCCTGAACCTTCTCTTTTCCAGGTTGAACAACCCCAGGTCTCTCAGCCTGTATTCATAGGAAAGGGGCTCCATTCCTCTAATCATCTACACGGCCCTCCTCTGGACTTGTTTGAGCAGGTCCATGTCTTTTATGTGCTGAGTGAGTCACAGTAATCCAGATGGGGTCTCACCAGAGCAGACAAAGAGGATTTTCCATGATAGAAAACTGCCCAGGGCCAGGACAACTGCTTTGCAGCATCTGAAAGAAGCAGACAAAAAATAGGAGAAAGAGTCTGCCAATGAGGAGTTGCAGCTGAGCAGGATGCCCTCACACCTTTCATAGCACACTCCCTCCTCCCATCACCCCAAATGAAATGTGGAAATGGTACCTTGGGGATAATAACACTTCCCTAGGATCAGCAAGAGGTGCTCACATGCTATAATAATAGATGCTGTGTAAGTGCTGCAGATGGAAAGTGGATATTGGCTCAATATCTGCAAAATGAGAATAATAAGCCTGGGTCTTCCAGAAGACTGTTGGGCGAGTGTGGTGCAGGGAAGACTGTCCAGCACCAGTTCTTTATTCTGTTACTCTGCAGCCACTGATGAATTAAGTGTACAATGCCTTGCTGTGAAAAATAAGTGGAACAGACACAGGGAGATGTCTGACATATATTTTGAGGTGTATTTAATATTGTAGTGCTTCCGGATTCCACCAGCATGCTAGGGGTTTTGGCTTCAAACCAATGTTTGCATCAGTACCATGTGTCTCTGGAACAGCAGTGCTTACTTTAGAGCTGGCTATGAAAATAGTTTCCATTATAACCCCTTGTTTTCACATGCTTCTTTTATTTTATTTTGAAAATCCTCTTTTGAGTCAAAAATTTCCATCTGTATCTTTGCCAAAAGGTGAAGTTTTTCCTCCTTCTTTTTCTTCAGCTTGGAGGGAGAATCTTTCAGATGTTTTTGAGTCATGGGAGAGTGGAAAAAAATGCATTTTCCCAGTAGGATAAAAAAAAGTCCACATTTTCACAGCAGTAAAAACATATGGGGAAAGGAAACTGAAGGCTGAAACTTGCATTTTGGTTCAGATATTTCTGTAGTAAACCAGCTTCATAGGGAAGGACTTTGATTTGCCAAAGGCAGAGATGATTCTGATCTTTGGCAGTTAATCAGGCGTGAGTCCAGGTTTTGAACTTTGCTGACATTCAGGATATTGTTCAAGGTAGTGTCTTTACAGCTGGCCAATTAAAAGAAAAGAGCCAGTCCCCAGTGGATTTCTGTCCTTCAGAGCTAATTATAGTCCAACAATACATTTTAATTCATTCTAAAATCTAATTGAATGGAGAGGAACTAGAAGAACACTGGCGCCAAACATTTTCAGAACTTTTTCTCAATTCTCACTCAAGTCAGTAACAGCAAATGGATGTTGTTGGAGTCATGGGCAGGCTGATGCAGTTCAAAAGGGCCAAAGTGCACAACAAGGTCTGTACACACGACTGGTTTGAGCAAATGAGAGACTCCATTCACCTGCCAAATTTTTTGTTGGATGTCTTTCCCCTTCACATAGGCTAGGGAGCATCAGTGCAAAACTCTGCTGTGCTATGTGCTGTTACACTGAATCGGTTAACAAGCAGAAAAGAAAAATGGAAAGGGGAAGGAAGAGGAAAAGGAAAGAGGTAGGCATCTAGCCATCGTGCTGATGAGTGATCCTGCACCCCTGTGCTGCTTTCTATCACTGTTTCCTCCTGTTGAGAGCTGTAGTGGATACCCTACTGGTAAGTCCCTTCCATGTGTTCCAGAAAATACACAAGATCTGAACAAACTGGAGGCTGATGATACTGTTGTGACCCTCAGTTTCATATTTTCTGGCTCTTTTGGAACTTTAACTACGCAGCCTGAGCATTTCATTAAATCTTTTGCTTTCCATCATTCAAAACCTGCTCCGAGTGTACATACGTTTGGCAAAGGCATCCAAAATGATGTGTTTATTTTGCTTCAGTGCCAAAAAGCAGTGATTCATTAAGGAGCTTGGAAACATAGAGGAAAAGCCACAGCCAGCAACCACCACACGTGCCCTGAAGAGCAGAAAGCTGTGTTTTTCTAAGGAAAATGGTTAGTGCAGCTGGATCAGTATCATGCCTGCCTTCTCTCTCTCAGCTGGACAGGCTGGAGAGCACAGAAATTCTCCTGGATAGCTGGGCTTTGCTGCAGCAGCAGCAGCCAGAAGGCAGCCAGAGGCTGCTGTAAGGCCCAGACAGGAGAGAAAAAATGCAAAATGCCCAAGGGGAATTGGTCCAGCTTGTAGGAGCCTTTCCTTGAAATGATGAATTAGGGACCTCCAGTACCGTGCCACTACTATGGTGAGCACAATGAAAGGTGCAACAGGCCTTGAGAGAAGAGGTGGAAGAGGAAAGGTGGAGGTGGAAAAGGAAAGGTGGTGATCTGGAGTAAGAATAGGCCTCCAGCTGCCTTTAGCTGCACTACTTCATTTTCTCTGCTGGGGATATGCCAGCTAGAATCAGGAAAGGGGCCTGTTCATTCTGTTTATTGTAGCTACTGATACAAACTTTAGCAGCAGCTAAAGCCTTTGAAAACCTGGCAGAAACCCGACTATTGAGGAGCTCTACACTCCAACGTGTCATTGTTGCGCCACTGTTTTCTTCTTCCCCAGTGGCTTGAACTAGGACAGGCAGAATGCTATTTATAATTTCTAATGTAGTCCTTTTTTGTCTTTCACCATAAATCTGGAACCCTGGGCAAAATTGAAATCTGGTGACAAACACACTGTTGATTAGAAAATGTCTGATGGTTATTTTCTGCCTGGAAAGGAAATTCTGTCCTGTGCTGCCACAGAGCTGCCACACAACAGGAGGTGCTGGGATCCAGGAGTCAGTACGAGGCACAAAGGAAATGATCATGTACGAAGCACATTAATATCAAGAGTTCTTGCAACTAACAGCCATAAACATGTAGAAGTTTTTGAAAATTCAAGGTTTGAAATTTAAACCAGGACTGTGGCATTTACATTATTAAGTATTAGGGTGTGACCTTACAGACTTTGGGTAACATGTCATGTCACCTACTGGGGGGTTCTTCACCTGTTTTTCAGGAATATCTGATTTAGGCTTAGGGACATAATGTGATTCAGCATGCCAGTTCCCTGTGAAGCTTTAAACAAAGACAGAAGGTACCATTTTCCAGCATCAAATGAACACTACTTAGCCCTTCTTAAAAGAAGGCAAGAGTCTTACCCTGAAGAGCACACTTTTCTTATAACATATTAATTTTCAGTAAATTCAAATTTTAAAACTCCAACACTTGTGTCAGATGGGTCTTATTAATGTCTCATTTTTTCCCTTTCATAATGTTACACAAGTAGTTCTCCAGAATCTGCATTACACCACTTCTACTGCTTACATCAGAAGTCTTTAGGCAGCTGATAATTTTTAAAACAATAGATGTGAAGGTAGCAGTACTCCAAATAATTAGTGAAATACTCTGAGTCTATGAGAAAAGGAAGGTGCCTGCACAGGCCAGGCTTGATGAAGTGAAGCAAGGAAACTGACTCCAGATCATCACCAGCAAAATAAACAAACATTAGCAACAAACAAACATTAGCAACAAGTGTGGGATTGGAGGGCAAGGTCTAAAATCCCAGAGGGATTTAAAGTTTTAGAATTTGCCTTTAAAGACCATTATGGAAAGAAAACACCTTTGAAAGATATTGCAGAACAGAACTGGCTGGGGATGAAGTATGTAAAAATTGAAATGTAGGGAGAAAGCACAGTGGGGGTGTAGGGCAGTTTCTGAAGCCGAGGAATATGCACAGGAGAAGAGTAGATCTGCTCTTCATGACTCACTAAATATTTGTGTTGTGACCATTTTCTTTCTATTTTCTGCCTTTCAACCATACACAGTAAAACTGTATGTAAATTACTTTATTTTATTTTGTTTATTTTTTATTATGTATGTAAATTACTTTAGGAGTCCAGTGTGTACAGTACCACAGAAACTGCAATCTGCCATTAAAATGACAATGGAGATTTTTCAACATACTTGCATTCTTCAAGTCTGTAGATGTCATTCCTAGAACAACTTGCTAAGCAAGTTACTTAATATAGGAAAGAGCAATGTTAAGTTAAAAGGTATGACATAAGAAAGCCACAGATCAGATGATAAAACCACACAAGCAGATCCATAAGCATTTATTACTAACCATTTAAAACCATATTGATGTGTTTTTGTGCAAATTTCCTCCAGGCACAGGTAAAACCCCTGAGTCAGGGAGCACAAAGCGATGCCCACGGCTGAGGGCATCTTGCACACAGCCTGGGTAATAAATTATTGAACTCCTGTTGCCATGAATTGTTTACCTGCTTCCCAGTGTCCTGGCTTGCAAACCGTTATGGTGAATAATTTAGAGTAGCAAACAGGTTTGCAAGTGCAGAATCTATTTGCAGATAGTTTGTGAGCAGAAAGAAAACCTGTCTGTGCCAAATCACCAGGAATGGGTTTGCCCAGCCGTGCTGTTTTTCCTGCCTCTGATGGCAAAGATCTAGTAAGGATAAATAAGAACAGACATTGAAACAGGAGTCGAGATCACCTGAATACTAAACAAGTCTGAGTCCCTCAGATCTTTCAGAGCTGATGGGCTTGCTACCCAGCACCCAGTGCAATCTTAATGTGAACAAGCAAATGTCATCCAAAGAACTTTAGCTGTATGTTTTGATCAGAATAACCCACATTTGCGTATTAACTCCCGTGATCCAAGGTTCTGAACCCTTAGCTTCTAAATTTAGAGACTGAACCACAGAAGCTCCTCTCAGTTCTGTATAGTTGCCTTCCATTCTACTATGTAGACAGTATATGCAATGGGGATTTTTGTGGGAGGAAAACTGGTGATGATCACTCACAAAAACAACAGCCTCTTTTTAAAGGAAAATTTCAAGTTCTTTTTTTTCCCTTATACTTGGGCACTGAAAATGGTAGGTGACACTGGTGAAGACACAGCATTGCTAAGTCATTAAAAGTAAAAAAAGGACACATAAAAATATTTTAAAATATTTTCAAAAGAGAACATTCTGGGGTCATTGAAAAAGTCTCTGGTTATTACAAGGAAGTGGCCTAAATGCCCAATATGCTGCCTGTATAATCCATGAATATGGCCTGTGATTTTGTTTTGACAGTGCCTGTTTAAGGACTGCATTTGGTTTCACAGAAAACAGAACTAGCTTTTTACTCAACCACAGCTGATGTTTCAGGCTCAGGCAAAGAGACTGTGGTGGTACCCTCCCAAAACTCTTCCCCTAATAACTGCAGGTTCTCTACAGGCAGGCACAAATTCAATGTCATTGTTACAAACCTTACTGTGACCATGACTAAAAAAATTACCTAGCTTCTTGCTCGTGTTTGCTCCATGCCTTTGCTTTGTTTGTTGTGTCATTCAGCTCTGCAGCCTGCCAGACACTGTGTTGCTCATCTTCCAGCAGTTCTGCACACTGGCAGGAGTTGTGAGTGGGTGGACCATTTAAGAAATTACCTAAATGGCCATAAATTAACCTCAGTAACTGAGAGAATAGTAATACAATTTCACCTTTCTAAAATGCCTCTCTACATCAGCCTACAGAACTGTAAAGACTGGGCAACAAAGTCTTACAAGATGTAAGTCATCTATTGCCATTCATCATCCCAGTATAGTAAACACACTGAAACAGACCTGTCTTTGATGTTTAATTGAGGGGCAGGAATTTACCCTTTCATATGTGAGATAGATTATTGCGTGCATTATGGTATTCTGACTTTGGAAAAATTTGGAAGTTTTACAACATCTTCCATAAAGAGATCTTGCGTCAGCCATTTCAACAAGTGAGACATTTCAGTTTAACAAACACTTCTGAAATCCATGAAGAAGCTCTTTTTTCCCTTTTAGTGGAAGTTCTTGAGGGTCAGCAGAGTATCTCTTTAAGACTACTCTCCACAGTACTCAACACAGTAACTTTGGGCAAGAAGAGAAGGGCTGTGTGTGTAGCACGAAGCAATCAGATATTATTACTCAAGCTGAAATCTCAGCTCTAACTGGGACACAGGTTCCAGGAACCCCATTGATGCTGCTGTGTCAGAACAGACTGGCATGACTTACTGGCACCAAAAGATCATCTACACCTGAAAAAACAAGTACACCAAATAAAAGTGTACTTTATCTACATAATTGTAATCTCAAATCTCTGCTAGAATAATTTGGTATATCCTTAAACGTTCAACTATTCTACATGCCAACTATCAACACGGCAAGAAACCTAATTCACAGATGAGAACACATCTATCATACTGCAGAATAAAAGTCTACAGACAACCAGATATTAAATGTGTGTATTTTGTGTGGATGCTCACATATGAATGTCAGTAGGACGTTAGAATCCCTTCTATGTGGAGGTAATTACATAAATATAGCTCTACGTATGAAAAATGTAATATATCTTTCAACAGCACGGTTTCCCTTACCATTCATAGAAAAGAAAGTCGTCATCATCAGTTAACTTACAAAGAAAAAACAGAAACAAACACAACTAAACCAAAAGAAATCGACAACTACTTCAATTACACACAGGATGTGGTAACCAAATTTCATTTATTTCGCTCATGAATTGACTTTGAGGACTTTATTACTTCACGTGAATCATTGCAGACAGATGGTATACACTTTTGCATTGTAAACTGGGCTTTTATGCAGGAGGGGAACACAATTTCCTTTGATAAAATTAATGAGATTCACCAGAGGCAGACAGGAACACTTTTATGTTCCTGTTTACAAGTGACTCCAAAGAGGTAACTTGAGTTTCTCAAAACAAACCCTTTTAAAATAATTTTTCAAGGTAGGAAAAATGAACGTGCCAAATTGCATGCAAAAAAAAAAAAATCCTGAGAAATGAATGACAGAAGTTGTCTATACAATAAGCTGCCCTTGTGGAAGCCTTTCCTTGTGTTGACAAAGGGACCATTAGGCCACCTACCTTGTCCTTGGCTCCCACTGCACAATTCAGCCTGGTTCTCTGCACAGATTATCTTCAACACTGTGCTTTGTATGGAACCTGGATTTGGGGGTGTCAGACAAAGAGTCCTTCCTTCAGGGCTTGAACATGCAGGAGCGTTGCACTGCTGTTCTTTCCTTGCAGGGGCACTGTTAAGTTAAAATACAACATCTGTCTTTCCCAAGTGCATTGGCTTTTTTCACACCTTTTGTTGGAGACCACTTTCTGTGACTTCCATCTTATCTTGCGGATCTCTTTCCAGCTCTCTCACATCACACAGCATCTTTTTAAGGGAGAGACAACAACACAAGATATGTGTCCTGGATTGTTAAAATAAGATATTCTATTTGCCATCTGATAAAGATGGGGTTGTTATCTGGGCAGGTTTCCCTTATCTTTTCACAAACAATACCTCCCCTGGGAAGACATTTTCTGTTAATGGGCCATTGAGTGCCTCCACATGACTGATAAGATTACCATATTCCCATTGTGAGGTGCTCTGCCCAGGGGGAGGGGCCAAGCATTTCTACTGGAATAAAAAGAGACACTTTTAAAACAAAGACAGCCTGGATTCTCCACTGGATTTCCAGAGGAAAACCAGACCCATCTGCCTACACTCTCCTCTGCTGGACTGTTGGCTTCCACTCTAAGAGAACTGCAGCCACTGCTCAACTGGACTGTTATCCACACCCTGCCCCAGGGTGGCAGGTCATATCTTGACTCTGTCAGGGTTTTTGTTTGTTTGTTTGTTTCTTTTGTTGTTTGCTGGTACTAGTACCTTTGTTTCCTTTAGTTTTTCCTAGTAAAGAACTGTTATTCCTATCCCCATATTTTTTTTGCCTGAGAGCGTTTTAATTTCAAAAAATTGTGGTGATTTGGAGAGAGGGGGTTTGTGTTTTCTTCCTTAGCAGACACCTGTCTTTTTAAACCAAGACAATATGGTACAGCAATTTTTTTGTCTGATAAAAAGCACAGCAATGCACTGGGATTTCTACCTACCCTTTTCTACTTGCACAGCTGTATGTACATATCAATCCCTTTTACACCAGCACTAGCTGACTAGGAGCTCATGTTGAATTTCTCCAAGCTCCCACATGGAGTGACCTTCAAATATACATTCTTTGGCCATGTCGGTTGTGTTGTTCAATCCTGCAAGTCTGACTTTTTTCTCATTTTGACCCTATTAAAACTTACTAGTTTGAAAGACCTGAGTTTATTAAATAATCCAGATAACTCTGTGACTGCCTTGTTCTTATTATCACTCTGTTAATATTTACTCTGTCTAAAATTGCTCCCAGTGGTGATTTATTTAGTCTTTTTAAAGCTGTTTGAATAAATGCTTCTCTAGATTCCTGATGAAAACCCTGAAGAGCTTCCCCGCAGCTCACCAACATCTTCATTGAATGCTAGTGCTGCTTGGACAATCGATCTGCTTTTCATTTGGTTCTTCATCTGTTTGTGCTTTATTAATTTTGTGCTGTACTCCCTTTTTTTCTCTTAATAAATCAAGTACCCAGCAGAAGTCTATTACACTCAAGCCTCTGGCAATTTAATGCATAATCATATAAAGAGAGGAAATAAAAGAGCTGTTTACCAGGACCTATTTTCTATAAAAAAACATGAAGACTAGCATTAGTTGTATTCTCCATGTATTAGCTGACAATGACAATTCTTCTGCCTACCACACAGGCAGCATTAACTCCTTGTGCTCCTTTTGTGTCCTTGGTATGGGTCCCCAACTAACACACATCTCCATCCTTGAAACACCACCACAGTGCCAACACATACAAAGATCAGCTAGCCAGACATCACTTCAACCCCTCTAGGATTTCCAGACCACTGGGAAATTACAATTTCACCATGTCTTGCTAATAGATGTTATTTAGGCAAGCCTCAAGTGTTGTCCTGTGATATAGATGCACCTCCCTGCTTATTTCTAGATACTGCATAGTAATAGCTATTAGGTGCTCGAGTTTTTTTGGGTTTTGTTTTTTGTTTTGTTTTGTTTTTCTCTCTTAATTTTTTCACGAGTGGTAACAGTTACTTGTATGCTCTAGCATTAAGCTTGTATCACTGCTTGAATGATGCTTATGCTTTAAAGAAGACAATAATTTGTTCGTTTTGCCCTAGAGGTATATGCACAATGCCTGTTTTTCCCCATCTTCCTCATAAGTTTATCCAATTGAGTCTGTTCCTTCTTGTCACCTGTTACGGCAGAGTGCTGTCTGGATACCGCTGTCTTTGACTGTCTTCTTTCTTTAAAAACTAAAAGTAGTCCTGTTTTCGCTTATGTACCTGTGTGTGCGGCGAGCGCCGGGCACTTTTCCAGACCTCAGCCACAGCCAAACGAGCCTGGTTTGGCTGCCATGCCCGTGCCCGGGCACTCCTCTTCCACTCGTGACGGCAGCGCAGCCTAAAAACTGCTCCCAGCAGTAAAGCGCCTCAAGCAGGGCGATGGGATCGCTCCCTGCGGCTGCCTCAAATTTCCCCTGCACCTCCAGAGGGGATGAGAAGGGGTGGG
Organism: Dicaeum eximium; assembly: GCA_013396995.1. NCBI lineage: Eukaryota > Metazoa > Chordata > Aves > Passeriformes > Dicaeidae > Dicaeum > Dicaeum eximium. The sequence continues at coordinate 2,694,171 of VWZP01006945.1, forward strand.
AATAACTCCGTGTCTGGACTAACGCTTTGGAGCAGGGCGGCGGTAGGCAGGGACCGGGACGCCAGCAGCGCGGGCAGCCCTGCCAGCTGCGCACCGTCCTTCCCAAACTCCGTGTAGCTAAAGGGGGTTTTCTTTCTTTGATTTTTTAAAAATTTATGAAAGATCTCTGCGATCCCGGCGCTGCCCCGCGCGGGGCCGGTGCGGGAGCGGCGCGCAGTCCCGGGCCGGGCGGGGCCGAGGCGGTGCCGGGGCGGAGCGGGGCGGGGGCGAGGGGCCGGGACCGCGG
>VWZP01006945.1:2694671-2837955 GCA_013396995.1 Dicaeum eximium
GCCTTCCCCGGGGCTCGGGGCTCCTTCTTTTCCCGTTATTAAATAAATAAGTACGAAGGCTTCCCCCTCGTAGGGAAAGGGAAGGGAAGGAGCTCTGGCACCTAGCCCAGGAGCGCGGCTAGTAACCCGCCCAGCTGGTTGCTTTTAGCTCCAGGACATTTTATGTGTAAGCAGACTGTTGAAAATAAATAAATGGCGTGTGAGTGGAACTGTTTCGGGTCCTTCCCCNNNACTGTTTCGGGTCCTTCCCCCCCTCACACCCTCCCCCACCTCCACCACCCCAGTAAAGCAGTCCTGGCTGTTTGCAACTTTTTGAAGATAGTATGAGCTTCTTGGGAATGTTGTTAGGATAACCCGGTGTGTTTTAGTTACTGAAAAACAGAGTGGGTCTCTTCCCACAATAATAGGATGTAGAATCTAAATTAACTTAAGCGAGATTTGAAGTTTCCTGTGAAATTCCTGCGTGTCTGTTTTTCCTCAATGCCTGTTTCCTTTACATCCACTAAAAAAAAAACCAACAACAACGAAGAAAAAAACCAACCAACAAAATCCTGTTGTGGCTTTATTGCTGAAGGCTGAACTTTATCCTTAATTTGCTTATTGTTGTTAACGTGGGAATGTTTTGTCGAATAAGAGACAGTGCAACAAACTTTCTCTTTTCCCCTTTTATTTTTCCTTCATTGCCGTTTCAGAGAATAGTTTTGGTATTAACACATAATTTTCAGATGAACTCGGTTATATTCCTAGTCACACTATCCCAGTCAAAACCTTGGATAATTTTCTCACCTGTCAAACATTACATGAAAGAAAAATTGGACCATTTCCAATAAATGTTACCATCCTGTTGAAGGTTTCACCCAGCAGCCAGGGTGTTAGGATTGTTTCAAGGTAGTCATAGGAAAGCAGATGCAAGGAAACAGATGGACCGGTTAAAAAATTTTGTTAAACTTCCTGTACAAAAAAAGTGACCAAACTCTTAAGAGCAAAAGTCTATTGTGAGAGCATTTTGCCTTGGGAGGGCCGGTATCATGACTTAGGATAACTGTGGTGCCTGTGTTTGCTTGGCTGGATGATAATGGACAATAATTGAGCTGAATGTCTGGCTTTACCTCAAAGAAAAAAAAAATCACTGTTGAATTCTTTCCTGATTGAAACCAAAACTTTCGATCAGGAGCAGTAAGAGACAGGTATCTGAAGATATAAGTTATAATGATGCTGCCTCAATATTGTCAAGTAAATTTTAGTTATCTTCATTTTAAGAGCACCTCAGTTTGTCATGGGACAGTGGTAGTGCCTCTGGGAGGTTTCACAGAAGAGTAGTTCCACTGCACTTTCATTGCTGTTGAAATTGTTGGGAGCATATCTCCTCAGCAAGAAACCATAGGGACAGGTGGGTTTCTGGGTGGCATGGATTCTTGGGGGTGCACTCATTTGTTTTCTCTAGTCTGTTTTACTGACATGGTCTGGACACTTAATCCATTGTGAAGTTTGGGAGGCCCTGTCCATCTGTGATCAGTGTAGGAGAATGACTTCCACTGGTTCCTGTTTCATGGGTTGCCCTTTAGTCAAGCAGGCCTAAAATCGTTGTTGATTTTGGCGTGCCAAGCCATTCAAGTCTTTGACAGCTGCTAGAGATTAGAGTTGAAGGAGGTATCTATCTTGCACACGCAGGGGCTACAAATCTGTTTTAGTGCTACGGAATCAATAGTGCATTCAGATCCCCAGTGAGCCACACAAAAGCAGCTGTGAGGAGTTGCTTGCCTGTTTGCCCCCTTTTCCCCCAGCCATGCCAGCCTGGAGCACTCAGACCCTGCCCTATGAACCCTGCTGTGCCCCTGCAGGGCTCAGAGGGGCTATTGGCTTTGGGCAGGGGAGGGCACCACTGGTAAATCACCATGGGGCATTCAGGTAGAATGGTAAAGTGAACATGGTTTGATGTTTATTGTAAAAGATTTTTCCTGAAAATCACTTAGAAGAGATAAAATAAATACATAATGCAATACTAAGGATGGACCTCAGCCAGTGTCCTGAAGGGTTGGGTTTTTAAGATTTGCTTTAAATTAAAGGTTTTACTCTCGGGACTGTAAATATATGTTGGAAGTACTTAAACAGATCAAGGTCCTAGTGTCACTTTCCCATTGGGAAAGTGATTTTATGGTTAGGGCTGAGGCCTAGTCATAAAATTCAGAAGTCCTTCTCAACTGGGCAGATGTAGACTCATACCAGATGGATTAGCATGCCTATAAAGAGAGGAAGAATTTCAGATTTTCATACTCCATTGGGACTTCCTTTAGCAATACCATCGTGCTAGAGTTTGCCATCAGCTGCATGTGAGTGGGTGTTGAAGTATTTTGGACAGGGGATCTGGGCTTTAATCATCTCTGATAACTATGAGTGGTAGACGGGCAGCAAAGCAGGTCTTGGATTGCCTGGTTGGTGTCCGTAGGCAGCTTTTGCTCCTTCTCCTAGGTTACAGCTTTCCAGCCATTTAGATAGTTTTTTTAAAGCTTGTTTGTTATTTGCCATGGTTAGAAAATGTGAACAAACATCGATCACAACAGGAGCTTGTGAAGACAGTATAGACAGTATAGATATGTGGATAAGGAGGAGCACATATTGTCCTTGTTCGTTTTCCTTCCTCTTCTCTGATTTTCCCACGCATGGCAGAGCTTGATTAACATGCTCTCTCCCCACTTATTGGCTGGAGTTGAGTGCTTTTGGGGATTATCAGCCATTGTGTGCAAAAGCTATCACTTCCACTTTCTGATCTACAGCTTATCAAAGGGCAGCAGAGTTGTGCACTTTTTTCAGTTTGGGTTTTTTTTTTTCCCTTTTGGATTTGTTCTTTAGTAGTCCAGTACCATCCATAGCACAGAGAAACAAACAGTGGAGACATGATCAGCCTATCAGGAAGGTAGCGTTTCAAAGCAGAGCTAGTTAGGTGGCAAAAGATTTTTGTTGTTTCTTGAGTAGTGGTGCCTTGTCAAGAATGAAATTCCCAGTAAAAACAGACCTTGTTAGTGATCCTAGGAAGGAGTCAGGCAGCTCAGCATGGAGTATGGAGCACAAGCTGAGGGTATGGGAAGGGATAGGACAAGTTGCAAATAGGACCACTGGTCGGGGTGCTCGCTGGGGCCAGCTGAAGATTGGGGTCAGACCCCTGAGCTGAGCTCCTGTGCCAGGATGTGATCTGCAGGGCTGTTTACTCCGGGCTGGGGGGCAGTTCCTCTCCTCACATACATTTTGCAGAAACAGAGCACAAACTGTCTGGTTCACATTTCATCCTTTTACAGACACAGTTTTTTTCAAGGGCTAGAAGATGTACTTCAACAGCACAGGAAAACCATTTCCCACCCAGCTCCCCTCATGAGATGAAAGCAGTCACTGGTAGGATCCTGTTGTTTGTTGACCTTGGCACTCGGTGAAATGATTCTCATAGGTCAGAAGTGAACATGTTTCTCAGACTGCTGCTTTTCATCTCTCTTGGCTTTATGGGATTTCCTGTTCATGGATGAGGAAGCAGCAGCTTCACCTGTGTCTGTGCAGAGGAATTGTAATTGCGTTAACTGGGCAAGCTTGTCATAATCCTGAAATGAAATGGAAAACAAATATTTGCTTCAGCACTTCTAGGTGTTGGTAAACAAACTAATTGGTTATCCGTGGAGAAATTCCAAGACTTGTCTGGTAGCAGAAGTTATTCCAGTAGTGCTCATGTGAGCCTTACTGAGGGCAGTGTTGTGGAGGAAGCCCTCCTGTTCCTGAGGAGTTGGACATGGAGATGCTCAGGCATCGACCTGAATTCTCATCCTGACTCAGCCCACTATGACTCTAAATGTGCAGAAAAGCCCTCAGAGTAATAATTCTTAAAGGGTTTAAAAATTTTTATTTTTCTCCTCTGGCTGTTTTTCCTTACTAAAGTGGAAGAACTTTGAAACTCATTGCACTTTACAGGAAGGCATTTCAAAGCACTTACAGGTGCAGTGAACTACTCCCAACACACCTGTCAGCTGCTCATTTTAGGTTTTGCTGCACTTGAAAGCGTGGAAAGCAGAGCAGCTGTCTAATTTGATGTGAAGCTCTAAATGACTTGTCCATGGCCACAAAGGACATTCTTAGCAGAGAGCCTCATCTTCTTTATTTTTTTCCTGAGATTTAAACTGGTTGGGGACTTTGAGGCTGAACTCTCATAAGACTACATTGGGAATCCTCTTCATTTTTCCCTGCTTTTTTAATGCATTTGTAAGTTATGCAAGAGTTTTAAGTACAATGTAAAAGTGTACTGTTTTCATTTGCTGCTAAATTTCTATCTAAAGTTATTAAGCTTTTTGGGAAACTCTTTTTTCACCCTACCAGTGTTGTCAGATGGGACTACAGTTGTGACAGCTCCAGAATTTGGGTTAATTAAGTATGTAATCTGCCTTAGACTTCAGGCTGATGGAGTAGATATTTTGGATGCCTAGTCAAAGGTATAAAAAGCCCATGTTTTCAGACAGAATGGGTAGCCATGAAGTTGCCTGCTACTAATGGGAACTGCAAGAGCTCTTTTTAAAAGTTGGTGCTTGTGTTTCTTGAGCTGAAATATGAAAAGCAATAGCAACTGCTGTAAGTGTAGGTCTCATCTTGCTCCCAAAACCATGATTCTGGTTTGTGCTGCTGGTGAGGGTCTGAATGTAAGTGTGTGGAATGAATCACTATTTATAGAGAAAGAATAGTGCACCCTTTCAAGCATAGGATGTTTATGGAATATAAAGTGTACGTGCTGCCGCCTGCTCTGTGATCTGCCGGAGCAGAGCGGTGCCCCCGCGGCCGCAGCTCCTCAGCTGCAGCAATCCCACCCTGCAGAGGAGGCTGCAACCTGAGCCTGCACCCTGGGCATGGCCGAGAACACGGGTCTCATGAGGACACATGGCACCAGCCACACCACAGCGACCACGTGCGTGTGAAAACAAAGGTGTAGTGCTCAACAGGTCGGTGTCTCACCTCTTCTCCCTCTGAGACTGCTCCATGGATGACTGGAATTTCTCCTCGTTTAGCTGCCGGGGTACGTGACCTTTCATGTCAGGCATGCTGGCCGAGATATCTTCATGTGCTGATATTTGGTAGCCACTAATCACCTGTTCACAGCGTTAATCATCATCTTCCTCATCTGCCACGAGGAGAGCGAGAGCTCCCGCGCCGGGAGCAGAGCCCTGCTGGCTGCCTGTGCTGGTGTGGGGCCTGTCTTCTCGGATGACCACCCCGATACTTCCCCCAGATGAGAAGCTCCTGCAAGATCTTGTTTCCTGCTGAGCTCCCTGTGCTGAGCCCCACTGACAACTGATCCCACGCTGCTGGATCCCAGCCACCCCTTGGATCAGTTGTCCTTCCTTCCTAGATCCTCTTCCTTGGCTTTCTTACTGCTCCTGAGTAATATGGCCTTGTCCTTGGTGTTTTCTGTTACAGAATTCAAAATGCTTTCCAGTCCTTCTTATTTTGTTCCTTTGTTTAAGAAAACTTACCAGAAAGAAGCAGGACAGCACCTAAGATAGCCAGGAGGAAACCAAAGAGCACTCAAATCCTCATCAGTGTTTGCACCATATCACAGTCTAACCTATTAAAAACACAAAAGACTTACACATTTATATCTTTCTTTGTATGTTTTTTCCTTAAAGTTGTCCTTTATTCATTTTGGACACTGATGCTTTTTGAGATTTAAAAAATGTAACATTGCAGACAAATACTTCTGAATCGATGCAGGTATGAATTTGTTTTTTCCTAAATTAATTGTTTTAAACACAGTGCCAAGTGCTCTTAATGCCTTGGGTCAATCACTGATGGATATTTTAAAATACTTCAGCAAACAGCCTGCTCCCAGAACATATTTCTAGTCATTGTATTAAAATTGTAACAGTGGCTAGAAGAATATTTCTGATATGCAGAAATACCCCAACTAGCTGCCATTCAGTCCCATATGGAGAAGTAATTTCTGAACTGTCCGTGCGTTGTCTTCTCTCGCTGGCACAAGGCAGATTCCTGATCCTGTTCTTTTTCTCATACGAAAGGATTGACTTTCAAGTAGGGCCAGCGCTAGGCATAGGAAAAAAGAAAGGAGGTAGTTAGCTGGTGATGATAAAATTACTCTAATAACAGGCAGCAGTAGCTCTGGTCTGTTTTGTCCCCAGCAGATCCCAGAGAGTGAGGCTTGCTGCTGGTGGCCCTTCTGAGCCAGGAGAAACTGTGACTACAAACCATGGGCAGGGAAAGTAGGCAGATAATGAGGGGTGGGTTTTGTTAGTTTTTTCATGCCCCAAAGCCAAATCAAAGAGTGACACTGAGTAATTTGTATCCACCCCCCTACACCCCACTCCCCCACCCCGTACATGAACTCTGCAAGCCCTAGACTGTCAAGTGTATTTTTGGGCAAATGTGGTGGGGTCTGGAGTGTGCCATTTCCTGTAGTGTCTTATGCAATAGTTCAGTAGGAACTAGGTAGGTAACAGGGCTTGGTGTCCTTTCTTCTGGGTTTGGAGGGTTTTTTTTCTGGGTTTAAATATTACAGTATGTGAATCAATTTAAACTTGCCTTTTTGTAGTCCACATAGACGTTTGGACTAGCAATCAGCAGAGACCATGAAATCACTTCTGTTAATCATATGGCAGCTCACTGTTAGGAAGTTTGATTTAAGACTTGAGTTTCTTGCAGGGCTTGGTGCAAGGTACTGCAAAGGAATATTAATTTCTTCTGACCCTGACTTGGTTTATGGACACTTGGAAATAAAGTCTCTGTCCAAAGGGAAAGTTGTATTTACCTTTTTGTTCTCTTGCTGCTTTGTACAACTGTGATAATCAGAGTAAGTGGGGGAAAAAGCTAGGGAGAAATGAGGATCTATGGCTGCTCCATCATTGCATGGAAGTACAGGGTATGCTGTACTTACAGGTTGCATGTAAGTAGAATGAGAAGGACAGATAATCAGTTAATTCTAAATCTGTGTTGAAGTTTTATATGAAAAGATAAGGGCTGTGTTGCCTTTTTCTTCTCTGATTCCTGCATTGGTTTCTTATGTATTAGAATGATGTTTTGCCTAGCAGAGTTAGGCTGTGATGCAGCTGTCCTAACATTTGAAACTGTATGAGCAAAACCAGTTGTATTACCAAAGATCAGCCTGCATTCCTCACCCCTGAGAATGTGCTTTTTTTTATTAGTGTTCTAAAATGTCTTCACTCTGACCATCTGCCCAAACTGTCAGCAAATCCTCATCAGATAGATGCATCATAGTAATTTCAGTGTTATTTAATCCTTTTTGTATTTTCTGAATCTGAACTTTATTTAATGTGTTGCCCAGTAAAAGCCCAAGAATGGTGCAGAGGCCTTAAATACTGTTTGGGCTTCAGAGCCTGGGCTATTGCATGATCTATGCAAACAGATCATGTACTTTATGATCTAGAGATAATCTGCAAAAAATACAGACAATCTCTAATATTTATTGATTTTTAGCTAACTTAGTGATTTGCACAATTAGAATAACTGTGATATATGATGAAACGATGTTTTCACTGCTACCACAATTTACACTTTTATCTTTAAACATTGCTGACAAGACTTAGAGACACGGGGACTCTTTTTCAAGCTCAAGAGCTTTTCTTTATTGCTGGAAGCTTCAGCTCAGAAAGGGAACTCTTCGCTGGGGATTTGTCACCCCTGGTTTTATTTCTTGGGTTTGCAACACTTGTTGCACACTTAAATGATTGTTGTTTCACTTGACCCTTTCTGCTGAGGAGGAAGACAGGGGTGGCTTTTTGTGCCTTCTTCCTGCGTGGTTGTAGAGCAAGTGCAGGCAACAGAAGGAAAGTGATTTGGATCCCAACTTCTGTTTGGTAGTCAGATCAACTAAGTAAAATGGCGTTTGTCATGACTGAAATTTGGTCTGAGTGCCCAGGAAACCTCATGGGAGGGCATCCTGTCAGGGAAAAGGATGGTGTGTTGGAGAAACAAACTACCGCAATGGGAGCCTGGAAGCCAGAATGTGAAAGGCTCCCTGCCCGTGGCAGAGGGGTTTGAACTAGATAATCTCTAAGGTCCCTTCCAACCCCAAACATCCTGTGATTCTCAGAGCCAGGCTTTGCATTCAGCTCAGCCTGCTGCAGTTGGGTGCACCAGTGATCTTCCCTCTCAAACCAGGAGCTGCTAAACCAGCGCCACGTGCCAATGTCCGTGTCTGCATCCTCAGCAGACCCCAGCCTCTACTGGCATATCCCAGTGTGAGTATTGCTGTGTGGATGTCTGGAGCAATAGGAGTTCATGGAAGAGCCCCAGCTGCAGTTCCTGTGGGGAGTGAGATGCTCAGGGTACATGTTCCTAACCAGTGTTTGCCCCTGAGGTCATGGAAAGCCTCAGTGTGGCTTGTACATCTCTCACCTCTACTGTTGAAGGAATTTTAGTGCTTGGTGCCAAACAAGTGAATTTCACCCAGCAGCAGCATCCTGAGTTAAAAACATGGTGTGATGTGTAACAGAGGGTCCAGCTTGTGACTCTTCTCCCAACTGCTCTCCTTGCTTAAAACCCCCAGAGATGAACTTACCTGAAGCATTTATGTCATAACAAGCAATATAAAGTCACCCAGGCTGAAAACTAATCTCTGTGGGCTTCTTTTCCCTTCCCTTTTTTCCCCCCCAAGATCCTGGATGAATCAACAAAGAAATGACACTTTCATTGCGTGCTTATGAAAGAGATTTAGTGGGATACGATCAAGTAATTTGAGTCACATTACAACTTAAAGTCCCACTAAGCTGGTGGGAAATGATTCTTAGATACTAGCTGTCTTTATTAGGAGAAAAAAACCCAAACAGTTCATTGCCAAGAAATTAGATGTGTTTAAATTATGTGTTTATAATGCGTTATAATTTATTTCATTGTTAATAATTCAGAACTGGCTGTGCATTTCCTTCCCTGTAAATTCATTCAATGTGTCTGAAGATTACTGGTTTGTTTCTTGGAGTTTTATAGATTTATTGCGTTTGTGAGGGGAAGGAAGTGTTGGTTTTGGCACAGATGGTAAGAATACTCTTGTTCTGAAAATGTAAAGCAGTGTTCTAGTGTACTGAAAATCTGGCCTCCTTTATGTTGATACAGAGAAGGGTGTAGTGGTTTTCCTGCCTTACACATTTTACCATCATGCATGATTCTCCTACTCTCATGAATTGTTCAAGTGATTGATAAAAAAAAAGATAATATTGGTATTAATAGTTAAAACTAAAAATCCTTATGAGGTTTAAAATAATTACAGTAATTGCAGGGTAGTTCCTGTGCTTAAATTCTTGACTGAAAGTTTTGAAGGGCTGGTCTGACTCTTATGAGAGGACACTAGATTTGATTTATTGGAAAAACAATACTGTTGTTTATTCTTGCTTGAATATTGCTGCTTTTGACACACAGAAATAGGGTATGGAAGAATAAGTGAGACGTAATAGAGACTGTGTCTGTGCAAGGGAATGAACAGTTAAGTAGACAGCTAAGATTGTGGATAAAGCCAGTTTCTTGGACAAAGACCAAGCAGAAATACTATATACTTTAGTTGGAGGAGAAAGTAATTAAAGAGTAGCAAAACATGAGCCAGCAAGAAAAAGAAAGAGATATTAACTACAAAGCATTGCAGAAATTACCTGGCTGTCATTCTGCTTTAAAAGGTTTTTGTTGGGCAGTACTGTCATGTAACTGTGTCATGTTACAGAGAGAACATGATTCTGAAAAGAGGAAGAAAGTTTGTGTTGGAAAAGCCTAGGGGAGTTCTCAGAAACCTGAAACTGAAAAAACAAGTATCTTGGACACTTACAGCAACACCTCTCTTAACTCCCCCCTGCATTTCTCCTCCTGCTGATTTAATTTTCCCATGGCTACTGGAGGCAAGGAGGGGAGAAGAGGAGGAGAGCATGTTTTAGCCAGATCCAGCAAGATGAACAGTGTGTTTCTGAAACGTTTAATGCACCTGGAAACTCTGTAGCTTAGTTTGAAGTGCATAGTAAAAAACATGTTGAAGGAAAAAAAGCATTTAATGTCACTATTGGATCTCTAGGATTATGTATTTTTGAAGGAGAAAAAGAAGAAAAGGAATGTCCCTTTCTAGCTAACATCCATGAATGATGAGAAAACCTTGAGAATACAGGTTTAGGCCACTAGAAAGTATACAAAAACTAAGCATTGTTTTCAATACATTTTAAACCGTTAACAAAAGCTTGGGACTTTGCAGGTTTCTCTAGTTAGTAGGAGAAGCTGGATGAAAAATTTGATGTCTGTCATTGCACACTGTATCTATTGCATAGACCAATTTTTAGTTTGGCAGTGGCTGCAGCTCAGCCCTGTTAAGGTACATGGCTTTCCCAGCTGCTTCAGTGCAAATTCAGCAAGATCTGATAGCATGTAAGAATAAAGGCCACAGAAAGTCACCCTGGCGTGATCTGGAAGGATTCGTGTCACTCAGCTCTGAAGTCTTCCATGAGTATTAATCAGTCCTGGAGATGGTCTTGTGTGATAATTAAATATTGTTCCCCCCCACCCTTGCTATAGATGGAGCATGTCAGACCTGAGAGTCGTAGACCATGGACGTAAATGAGCACAAATGATTAAAGGCATGCCATGGACCTCAGTGGTTTTACCTTCCCACTGTCCTTAGGGATCTGTTTGGAGAGAAGACATCTCTCTCTCTCTCTCTTTCTGTAGCTCATCCTACATTGCATTCAGGGTTTCCTCAACCACAGAAGAGAAACATTGCAGGAAACATCACCAGAAGGTGAGATGAACCAGAAAACTAAAACATCATTGCTATATAAAATCCTAGGTGAGTTCACCTAGGTGATGAAGGAATCAGCTGAAGACAGCTAGTGAATTATCCCACTGCTGTGGTTAATTCTTTCTTTAGCTTTTGTAGAGGAGCAGGCTCCTCAGCCCCTATCTGCCTGAGGAGGTTTAGCAGATAACATCATTACACCCTGACAGTCCCTGGATGGGAATGCTACTGGTTAGCATATTTGGCAACCTGTTTTCTTCCCTGAGGGCCTGCATATAGCAGCAGAACTGAGACCACTGTCCTTATGTCAGCAGGGAGGTGTCCAGTGGCACAGATGAGTTTTTCTTAACCCCCTAAGAATTGATACATCCTCTGTATATACGGGCCCAGAGGTTTCTTTCTTTCAGTATAGATTTTTTCTGGTTTGTGCGGTAGATTCCATGTAAGAATGAGTGGAGAGAAAAGGAAGAATGGATGCAGAGCTGCTAATTAAATTAGCCATTTCCTAAACACAAATAGCAGGCACTTCAATCTCATTTAAAAAAAAAAAAACCAGCATGGAGCCCATTCTTTCTGGTTTAAGTGATTACTTTCATGTCCAGATGTCAATTCAGGGAAAACTTGGAAATGTAGAGAGGTTTATTTTGTCTTACTGTGTATATTTCCTTATAATTCAGTCTTTGCAGCTACCATTTTTGGTGCCTTTTTTTAAAAATTATTTGTTAACATATGGAGTGGTTGAAAAAGTCTTGAGACAAAAAATGTCCTTCTTGTAGGGTAAAAAAAAATAACTCTGTTTGAGGTGAGAGAGAAGGGAGGGGAACTGTGATAATGCTAAGGTGGTGCAAGAGATGACACTTCAAGGAGATGGATAGTAAAGTAGGAAGTCTTTTATGAGGAATTCCAGTAGCCCTCTTAGTCTGGCAGATTACTGCAACAGTAAGATGAGAAAGACAACCATTAGTTTATCTCAATACATTTATTGTTGGTATCACATTGATGGCTCTTTGTCTGACACATTGGTGGGAACATTTTTCTTCTAACCCAGGAATTATGAGTGAAGTCCCACTGAGTGATGCACATATGTGTGGAGTCACATATACTCAGAAGTTTTTAGCATCAGACTAGGATTGATGTTACATTTTGCTGTAAATGTCCTTAGCACAATTTTCAAGAGAACTGACACTTTTTCAAAGTATTTGTCGTGTCCATTAAAATAGAGAAGCCGGAGGTCTGGCAGTAGCAATTGTTTGTGGTTGTAGGAAGGGTACATGAGATAAGGTGAGAGATAGAGGAATGCTTCCCAGTAGCAGAATAAGGCAGGTTTAGGACATGTGGTAGGTTCAGAGTCCCTGCAATAGCAGGGATTTGCTCTGGGCCTCCCCAGTTCTGAGTAGGTACCATAAGAAGTAAATTGGATCCTTTCATTTTGTGGATACAGCCCTGTATTTCCTCCACTGTTTCTGTATTTGCCTGAAAAAAGAGCCCCTTACATTAAACTGCATGTCAGTGAAATTAGTGATAAGAACTTTTCCTTGCACAAAAACCTACATAATGTTTTTTATAGTCCTTGCAGTATTTTCACCAATTACTAACCTGTTCCTACCAGCAGAGTTTTGTACTTACAAAAACAACATCCAGATACACCCCAGACAAGTACAATGACTTAATATAAAATTAAGATTACATTCAACAGCTTGACCAAAGCACACCAAGGGCAGTATTCTAGCACTGTGTATTTAGCCCTGGCTTTATGCTCTGGCTTGTTTTAGTTGTGAAATAAGTGGGTTTATTAAAATATTGTATGGAGTCAAAAGTCCTTTATAAAAGCCAGCATGCAGGGCCGTGATTCCAGAGTGTTTAGTAACAAGGCACTTCCCTCTGCATGAATAACAAGAGCAAATTCATAATTTGTATTTGCGTTTTTCCATGCTCAGTTGCCTCCCTGGGGAGCAGGTGCTGAGCCTGGAGTGCTGCCACTGCTGGGGAAGGGAACTGTGCATCCCTGTGAGCTACACACTCCAGCCAGGGGGCATTCCCAGCCTGTATGCTGGCCCTTTTACTGCACAAAAGTGTGCAGTATTAGTTGCAATTAAACCATGGTATTCCTAGTACATTAGCAAATTAGGCAAATAGTCTTTTGTCTTGCTCTGAGTGTGAAGAAAACGTGTGTGCCAAAGTAATCCTTCTGGTTTTTTTTCCTTGTTATTAATTTCTTTTTTCTCCTTAACTATTCTCAAAGCTAAACTTCCCACAAAATTAAATTATACTCTAAAAGTCTGTGTTGACATGAAAGATAATTAAAAGTCCACTCAACCCTTTGATTCCCATGTGGTTTAAAAGACAGAAGTTTAAAGTTAGCAGAGAGCTGACTGAAGTGGGAAGGAGATGTTGGTGACGGAGCTGTTTGGATTGGAAGCTTTGAGGACACATCTGAAGGTTTTTCATCCTCTTCAGAGCAGGTGTTCCCTGAAATGGGATCATGTTTTCCCTGGTACCTTGACACAATCCATGGACCCTTTCCTTTAGTTGGCTGCTCCAGCATTGCTGAGCTGATTTGATAAGGGCTGATTTACAGTGGGTCACCAGCTGGGTGCTTGGCCAGGCTGCTTCTCCTCATGCTGACATCCTCCAAAAACTAAAGGCATCCTTTCAAATGCAAGGCTGCATACAGCCGTGCTGTATGGGCCATGTACATGTTCACAAACATGAAAAGAAGTGTTCTGGTTTAAGTGAAAATACATATGGAACTGGTTCTCAGTGACTACTATTCATAAATGCATGAAATGTCATGAAGTTTGTCAGAAAGCTTCTGAGTGGGATACATCTTGCATTTCTGTACTTTTCAGTTTAGTATGTTATTCATGATCCTATACAGGAATTTAAAAATAAATAAATAAAAATAGGCAGTTAACACTTGATTTAGTTTCATTTCATTCCTTTTACAACAAGAAAGGATTCTTGTTGAAATCATTCTTTTATTACAAGAAAATATTCAGTGAAAGTTAGTGGTGCTTTTATAGCACTTCTTTTAAACCTGAGTCAGACTGTGCTGTTGTGCTTACCTGTATTCCTTGTATTCTTCATTTGTATTGATATACAGAAAATTTCCTACTAAATACAGAAATCTTGTGGTTTGCTTATTGTGGCTTATATATGTTTCATCACAATTCCAGGTTTTTCCCTGATCTACCATAGCTCTTGTGAGCACAGCATGTGAAAGAAATACTCGCCCACGGCAAGGAGTTGCCTGGTGTAATGCACCAGTCCCTTTTTGGGTCTCTCCTGGTGTTAAAATTACCACTCTCTCCCAAGCTCAGCATCCAGCTAGGGTGAAAAGTGAGTACAGGGTCTAAAAATGTTGAATATGTGTGCCAAGTACTTGAATGTTAGCAAGAGTGGGAGGGAGGTTTAAGGGAAATTGTAAACCTTTTTCAAGGCAAGCAAAATGACTGAACTCTTTATCGCTTCTTTTCATTTCCAAAATGTCACAGCTTCTTGCTAAGCTCAACGAAGTTGCCATCATTTATTTGTAAGCTGCTTTAAGGTGCTCTTTTAAAGAATAATTATTAACCTCTCTATTTCAAAACCTGTTGTTATACAAAGCATTTTTCACTGGAGGTGGAGTTACAAGGCATTTTTTTCCAGTATGGCATAGAGTTTTTCAGGAGTTATTTTCTGAGGGAGGTAAATTGCCAGGGATTGCAGGAAGGTCCTCTATTCCTTCAGTTGAGGTTGGAGCTCAACAGGTTTCAAACCACACAGTGAAAGTAAAGCTGGGGAGTGGCTGTGAAGACATTGTGCCTTCAGAGGGGCTCAGGAACTGGCTTTGACTCCTGCATGCCATTCCAGGGCTTTCCAGTGTTCCCTGTGTGCCCACTGGGCATGGGGAAAAGATCATCCATCACCCGTGGGACCTCTGCTTTCCTTTCCCTCCTTGGATCCCTGCAGTGATGTCATTTTGGGGGCTGCTGGGTGGGAAGAGCAGAGACCCAAGCAAGCCCTGCCTGCCAGGATGGATTGCTCACCTCCTGGCAAACCCTCGGAGAGAGACCCTGTGGAAGTACCATCAGTGGAAACAGTGATTGCTCATTCCTTTGTGGGACACTTTGTCCTGTGTGTTGATTCATTGTTAACTAAGCAGATCATTAGCCCTTTCTCTCCCCTGTCGGGTGCATCAGCTGCTGGGTGAGTTGCAGAAAGCCCAGGATGAGAAACAGTTGGGTCAGACAGAAATTGCAAGCAGAAATTTCTGAAGTATTCCTGTGGGCTTTCCTAAGAAACTACTTGCTTTCCCAGGGACCAGTGGAAACAGGCGAGCACTCTGTCACATAATGTTCCCTCTCTAGGAAAACATTTGGTAGTAGTTTAAAAAAGAAAGCTTTATAGAGCTTAAATAATGCCAGAGATGAATTTGGTGAAGATTGATGCTGTACATACTTTATTTGCAAGGATTTGGAATTTTCAGTGTTGCTTGGAGTTGCTAGGATTAGGTCCAGGTCAGGTTTTTTTGCACCACCTCTTTTATTTTAATCAAGTTCTTATTATGGCACTCTTAAGCACATGGCTAAATAGTAAAGCTTTTGTGCTCCAACAAGGTCATGGCATTCGTAATCATAAAACTAAAGAAACCTGATAATTGCGAGAACAGCTTCTGTTTCATTTGGTTTTTTAAGTAATTCATGTCAGTGTTTTGTATTCTGGCTTGTAATTACTCAAGGGTCATGTAGCCTGGTTTACCTCTAAATAAATAAGGAATAATAAAAATATTTATTTAATGAAAGCTACATTTTTTAAAGGTTTAAAGACAGTCTTGAAGAAAATACAAAATACAGTTGGAGTGACCTCTGTCCACATTAATCTGGCTAAAATAGGCTAAATTATTCTTGTTGTCTGTATTGGGTTTTGTACAAAGTAAAAAATCAGTATGTTATCTGATTCACAATCAGCCTGAATGCATCTTAACAGTAATTGGAAGGCTTAAAGTGTTTCATTGGGCTATGATGACTGCCAACTCCTAATTCCACTTAGAAAAATGAATGGTTTTCCTGCACAGCAATGTATTGAGGCATGATGGAGTAACTGGGTGGGCTCAGGTGCCACTGACAGCCACACAGGCATTTCCTCTGGTGCCCTTTGAAACTCTGTGTGCTGAATTTAAGTACTGAATTAATATTGTTAGGCCGTGTGGTAGTATAGTGCTGGAAAGCACTGGTGGGAGGAGATAGGGTCTGGTATTTTTTCAGTTGGTCCTTGCTTTCCAGTTCAAGGGATGCTCATCCAACTCCAGCTAAAGCAGTTCAGTTTAAACTGGCACATAAAAGTTGAAGTTGGCATTTTGTTTTAGCCTACAGACAGCAAAGATACATGTTATGATTGCTTAAAATGCCAGTGTCTGACTGAGAAAGTTAGAAAGGGACAAATAGCAAACAAACTCATAGGGGCTTGTGGATAGCTAAATTTTTTTTAAAAATGCAACAGCTGAGCAGGTGTCAACAAAAATCAGAAATCTGTTGTCCCAGCTATTGTCTTTCATTTTATACTTGGAGCTGAAACAAGAATGATCTTTCTGGTGTTTATCCGTACTGCTCTTTAAACAGAGAGGTTCTGATCTGTGGCCAGCCCTCTTTAAGCACCATGATAATGCAGTCATTCATTATTAACAGAGAGCAGAGAAGTGGAGGCCTCAGCTACATCAGGAACAAGCAAGTGGGGAAATGAAGGTATCAATTATGTATCTGCCACGTTGATGGTGCTCTTACAGAATTGTTGTTTTCCCCTAAGGGAAGAATCCTCTGGGAGAGCAAAGCATATTGTCAGTGCCTCCTCTGACAGCAAGATGACGCCTCCCCAACTGAAGGTTCAACAAGCCCCTTTCATTAGCCCTTTTCCCTCCCAGGAGTCCTTGGTGCTCTGCTTAGTCCTGGGCTGGTGCCTGGATCTAAAAGGAGAGTGCTGCTGGCTCTCCCCCAGGGAAGTGGGATCCTGGTTTCCAGCCCTACCTCTGGAAGTGACAAGTGCCTGCGCCCCAGGGTGAGCAGTGAGCAGGGCAGGCTCAGCCCAGCATCCCAGGGCAATGAGCTGGAGGGCAGCAGCTTTCTCCTTTGTGATTTTTTCCAGCTAAAGCTTTTTTTATTACCAGCGCCTCACTTCCATAAACACTGATTTCATGGAAAGACTGAAGTAAAAAAATATGTATGAACACAGCCTCAAACCTTCATGAAGATGGTACTACAATTCCACTGGGTTTTACTATAGTGATTTACAGTGCCATCACCTTGCCTGATGGAATTACTCTTGGTTGTGTAGGAAAGGGATTATAATGGTTTTTAAAGTAAAACTGAATCCCATCACAGTTTCACAGACTTGTCCTTTGACCCAAACATCCCCTGAGTGTCCAAGTTTAACTTGGCAAAAGAAGGCAGCTGGGCTGACAAATATGTCAGCTTGTGCCTGATTTTCCCCACCTTGGCCCTGGTAAAGAACAAGTTACAGGGAATAAAACAGCTGTTTGCTGTGTGGCTGGGGATGAAGAGGGTAATGAAACATGATGCAGAATAAAAGTCAGCTGCAACTTGGCAACTCCCTTTTCCTCATAGCAAAGAAGATGACTTAGACTTTATTAAGAATTATGATATTATACATACAGAATTATATGAATGATTTTTACAGGGTGTAGTTTTAGAGTTGGCAAATTAGTATTTTAACTAAGAAGACCGTGTTTAATCATTAATAGGTTGTTCTCAGTATTTTGGAGTTTTACTACTATTATTTATTCAAGCTGGTATCTAGCAACAAAGACGAGTGTTTTAAAGGCAGCTAAAAACTGAAGTTAAAAATAAACTGTTCTCTCTACAAAGACAGCAGAGCTAAAAGCCTGTACAGGTATTTGCAATGACAGCAACAACCAGAAATTTGCTGGTTGGGTTTTAAAGTGTTCTTGACCTCCCTGGCAGAGTTCTGAGGCCAGCAAGGTCACATAAAGAGACTATTTGCTTTGAGGTTGACTTGCACACATTGGACAAGTGCAATATGCTGTTTCCTGTACTAGAAAAAAAGGTGTTGAAGTGCTGCCAGTATGGAAGAAAATAGTGCACTTGAAAGGCAGGACAATGAGTTCTGGGCTGTCCTGTCCTGGGCATTTAATTACATGACTGATCAAATTGCTCCTAAGGTTTTGGGTATGTTCATGTTCTGTTACTCATAGATCAGGAACTCCTTGTCATAAGACTGGGGAAGCATTGGGATGGGAGCCCACAAAACCAAACCTGCTTTCAGATACATAAACATGTTAATTGGGAAAGATTTGGTTAAAGATAGTAATAATAAAGGGAAAAATATGTGTAATATTAATGCATAATTGTGTTTGGCAAGGGCACTGGATGGTCTGGAAAGAGTTGGAGTGGGTTCCCCATCTTTTTCATGCTGAAGAGGAAAACAGCTGATGATGTTAGCTTTTCAGGGTTCATTGCTTCAGCACTGGATGTGTTGAAGGCATCAGAGCATCTCTCATACCTGTTGGCAGTGAGCTCAGGTGATCACTTGCTGGCAGAAGTCTTCCCTCTCTTCACAGACTTCTCTCCCCTTCACTCCTGTCCTATTCCTGGCCCAGCTCAATGGTCCACTCTCCAGCTCAGAAGCAGGAGCTGACTCAGTTTTAGAAGCCCAGACAAAAGGCTGTTTTGTCTCAGTGCAGTGATAACGTGCAGCTGTACAAATGGTCACCAGCATGGCTGGTGGTTCATCCAAGGTTTCTGTTGTGGTGGTGCAAAAACACAGGCTGAGATGACTGGAAGCCCACTTGTGTGGGCAGCATCTCTGTAAAGCTGTACCTGAGTGCTGCCTCTGCCTGCCCTGGTGATGCCTTGTGGGGACACAGCCAGAGGTCTGCAGGGAAATGCCTCTGCCTTTCCAGCTGTGCCAGAGGCATGGCTGAAAGGCATCGGAGAGGGATCAGCAGCTGAGTCCTTCAGCCAGCGATGCAGAGTAGGTGAGTTAGCAGAATAATCTCCTAACATCCTACAGCATCTCCTTTGGGATGATGTACACCTCCAGAGGAGCCAGCCAGCTGAGACCTGTGACAGCCTCAGGCTTGCTTAGGGAGGGAGAGGAGAGCTAAACAGCCCAGAGTAACTCTGGCCATGATTTTACTCTTTTGCTAGGTTTTTGACTCAGAGTGGACAGTGAGCAGCTAGCACCTGAGGGTGTGGCATACCTACCACACTATCTTTGTTGTCAGTCAGCTGGCACTGGGACTCCTCCCCCACCTCCCCTCGCCTCAGCAGGTGCTGCTGCTAAAACCAGCCATCGAGGGGCTCCTGGCCTGTTTGGGGCAGATGGAGAGGAAATTGCTGCTAGCTGGGGAGATGGAAACCAGGGCCAAAGGCTTCCCTGTGCCTCTCCTCACCCGGTTTTATCTGAGCATCGGTATAACACACCTATTAACTACTGCACAGGTGGTTGCTTTTAATTCCTCCTTATCACCACACAGGAGAGGGGCCACAGGTGCTTCAGTTTATTTTCACACTTCTACCCAATATCTGCTGGGGAGATTTACCACTTGCCTGCAGCTAAAAAGATTTGTCATAAATTTATTGCAGTTATTTTTCTCCCCCGTAATAAGGCTATGCCAAGAAAAGTCAGTAAAGAAGTATTTCCAGTTTTGCAGTTCTGGTTTTCAGATGTGATGTTTTAAAATATCAATGCAGAATTTAATAAGATGAGTACATGCAGCTTACTTTCAGGTGAAATTACAAAATCATACTAAAAAATATTTAAACTACAAATAGAAATATATACCGTTGTACTCCAAGGAGATTTATCCCTTAATATTCAGACACAAGAAGCATTAATTTTCAATTAGCAGCTCAGTTGCTTAAAGCAGTTTGGTTACTCTTTTATGTAGAATGCTTTTAGTTGGTTTTTCTGTCCTCCCACATCTCTGTTATTGTGCCTGGATTTCCCCCCCCCCTCCCCCCCCCGTTTTTGTAGAGGAGTTGCTTTGACCTTTGATATGATGTTTTGTATATCTGGAAAATGTAACTGTCTGGAAACTTTCCATTTGCTGATTTTTTTCTCAAGTATTGGGGTTGAGGAAAAAAGAATAAGCAGCCTGCATTAAACTATGATCCCTTTCCTTCTGGTTGGAGCCAGCTGTGTCCAGGGTGAGAGAGGAGGTAGCAAGAAGATTTTTGGCCAGATTGCTTTCAAACCTGTATAATGGCTGAGTATTTCCTTGTTCCTTCTTCAGGCAGCTGGAAGTATGGAAGTTGAACATTTTATTGAAGAGGAGGAAGAAGTTGTGTAGCTGTTCTAATAAGGACTGCATGTTGCCAAAATGTAAATAATTAATTTACAAACACGTTTGTGGGCATATCTTTAATTTTTTTCAGACCTTAAGAGAATCCCTGATGTGTTTTGTCATAAGAAACAGTTGAGAAGAGAGGTGGTGTGATTGTAGAGGTCTGACTGCAGTGCTCAGTGTGGTCTAGAACACACCCAGCTCAGATGCCAGCGCAGAGAGAGCAGATGAGCTCTGAACCATGAAGTTCCTGCATGGGAAGTTTAATTGAGTGAAGCTGGGGAGCCTGACTGGCTGTGTCACCTTTGGTATTTCTAGTGTCTCTACAGAGTGTCCTACAATCATAATTTTGCTCTTTTTTTTTCTGTAGAATTAACTCAATGGGAGTGAAAGCTGTATTGTGAAGTAATACTGAAGCTGGGAGTTACAAGTGTGTTATCTGCATTTGGGATGCACTAGCAAGAGACAATTTGTTGTAATGATGGCCTGTAACCTGGCAAACCAACCAACAGCACTTAAGTTGAGGTGGTTATTGTGACCAGCAAGAAGAAAAAGCAACATTTTTGGGCATTATCCCAGTGAGGTAGCAAGCACATGTCAAGCCCTAAAGTAAACCCTGTTTTATGTCCTGTTTCTTGTGTAATTAGTAGGAAGCCCAGGTCAGGTCCCCTGCTTGCTTGCTGAGGATCATTGTCTTGTAGGAATAGGGCATTCTACCTAAGAGACAGATAGCTAAATAAGCTTTTCCAGGCCTTCAGCCAGCTAATCCCTTAGCTCTAGGTGTACAGCTGAGAATGTGAGAACTAGAATAAATACATCACTGTTTGTAACTCTGTCATATTTCTTCTCTGCACACTGCAGAAGAGAGCAGTGTGGCTGAGTATCCCTCTTTGAAATGTGGAGCCCTGAGCATCCATGCTGTGACTTTCAGGGAAGCACAGGCTTCCCTCTTCTCCTTTGAAGTACCTGTGTAGCAGTACCTGTGCTTTTTGCAGAGCTTAGGTAGGGGCTCATCACAGGCAGAACAGAATGTGGTCTTTAGAGCTGAATTTCCCACTCTCGCCATGTTTGACTCTCTGCAGCAAGGTAACATTGTGCTTCTGGAAGCAGTGGGAGTTGCAAGGTTCAGACTTGAAGCCCTTTCTGGACTTTGGCACTGCTGATCCACGGGTGATTCCTAGAACCCCAGAGGCATCTGTGTGTGTATCCATGTAGAAACCTGGAAGTATTCAGGCTGTCATCTCCATCCCTGCTCTGGTTATCCTAGGAGGATTCCCTCTGGCTCTTCCAGGGCAGCAGCCAGCATCCCTATGAAGTAGCCACTACCCAGCCTATTTAGCTGATTGCCAGCAGGAGGTCCAATTAACATTTGGCAAAATTGGCAGTTCCATATGGAAACTACTACTCTGCCGCCCACATTTGAACTTCAGCTTTTTCCTTTCATTTAATTAAAACACAATCAAGTCAATTAGCTCATGACAGAGTTTCTCCAAAGTTAAACTCCAGATGTATGGCAAGGCAAAGGCATGCAGATGCCAATTCGTTGTGCTGCCTGGAGGTAGATTATATCTCTCCCACTTACCAGTTTATCCACCATGGATTAGCTGGTTTTTTTTCCCTTCCAAATATGTTAAAAAAGCCCTAACAACAACAAAAAACCAAACCAAAACAAAAACACCCACAAAACAAAAATGTGAGAAAGAAAAAAAATCCATCTGGTTCGGGTTAGGAAAAATAATAATTTGAGATACTTATTGAAAATGACATTTATAGTGTCAGAATGACTTCTGGTTTTTAATGACTATGTCAAACCTTTTATCATGCAGTGTCTTGAAGTTTGCCAGTAAGCTCAAGGTTAATAAGCAGCTTATATTCCATAGCAAGTTGATGATTTACTGCTAATTGGGGATAATAGGCAGCTGCAAAAACTTGTTCATTTTGCTGGCATAAAACCCATGATTTCTAATTCTGTGCCCTCTGGCAAGGTGGTATAGAAAATCATATTGTTGTCAGAAGAGGTTTTGAGGTTTCAATAAGCCAAGATGACTTTTGCAGCACATCCCTGCGAGGCAGCAGAGTGCAGTGGGAGGAAAAAAACCTATACTAGCTAACTGGTATTAATAAGCACAGAAACTGTATACAAATCCATGTGTAAGGTAACTCTGAACTGGGGCCAAGGCATCTTCCTCTGCATTTCTCAATTCATTCATGGTTAGATGTGGCAATGCCCTGAGTCACCTGCGTTCTGGCAGGATGAAAAGATTTTCCTCACATGCTTTAAGAGTGATGTGGTGATACCATGGCAGTACTGCAAGAGAACTATTGCTAGTGAAAGTGTTAGGCACCAGTGCTACCTTAGTGCCTTTGGTATCGTGGGGTACTTGATTCTGTGCCTTTTCCCCTCTTGGTTATGTCTTGTCCAGCTGTAGCAGGAGGACTTTTCCTTCATCTTGCTGCTCTTAATCTTGCTGTATGACAAGGATCCAGCAGAGTTGCAGTACAGGTGAGTGAGCCTTGGTTGATGTGGGTGAGAGAAGGGATTGCAGCATGAAAGGTGCAGCACAGTGGGGAAAGAAGATAACTTGAAGTTCTGCTGGCACCATCTTGTACTTAACAGCCCTGATGAGAAAGAATCCCTTAAATATCTACCAGTACTCCAGCAGGATTGGATTAGATAATTTGTATAGAAAAGTGCTGGTGAGGGGAGTGCAGGTTAGGTTCTTCTGCTGGCTTTTCATTTTCACTGCCAAGAGAAAAAATATACAGAAGTAAAAAATACAGAACATCTAATGTCATAAATATGGTCCTCTTTTCTTTTGATCATGAATTTCTTTAATTCAAACCTCTTAAAAAATGGTCGTGCTGCATTCCAGATCACAAGGCCTGCAACCAGCAGAAACACACTATTTACTTCACAGGAATTGATATTAGAAATTATCTGGTGGGTCATTCTTCTGTTGCATTTTGCTCTTATAAAGTTAGTTGTAATTTCTTATCTGAAGAAAGCGTTAGCGTGTGCCAGTGCTGACGTCTTAGTGTTGAAGTGTACCCTGCCCTGGGAAAACTGTGATGATTTCACACACTTGCCTCAGCCACACAGCATCTCTGGAGATCATTCACAGCAGTAAAATGTCTCCTCAGCAGCTACAGAGATCAGCAGTGCTCATTGCAAGTAGCCTTCCTGGCATAAGACATGTTCAGTCACCTCTAAGCATTTGTAGGAAAGTCAGGGTCATCCACAGACTGATCTAATCTTCTCTGGCTGCCCACAAGTTTGAGGAGAGGCTGTTGTTTTTGTGCATTTCATCCAGCTGACAGCCCATGTGGCACGATTTGGCTTTGTGGTGTCTCTGGTAGCCTTGCTCTTGGCCTTTTGCAGCAAGATCTCCTCGTCGTGTGCAGGATTCATGTCCTCACTTCCTGTCCTTCTTGTGCACCCAGCTTATCCTGCAGCTGGAAAATCTTCACCCAGGGCAAAGGACTGGAATATGGTCATGTAAACTGTGCAGGTACTATGGCCAGATGTCGTAGTGTCTAACTTACTAATAATGTTTATTTAAGGCAGTGAAGCAACTCCATGGCTTTTTGAAGATGGTGGGAAGAAGGCAGGACTTCAAGACAATATATAAACAAATAAAAGAGTAACACAAGTCAGTAAGCTCCTCTAAACCTCAGAAAGCTAAGATGTTTCTTTTTCCCTCAGTGAATATGTATAATGTTTATAATGATTAATAGAAGATTAAGCTAAGTTCTCTGAGGTGAAAAACACACCACTATTCTTGAATAGTATGTGACCTATAAAGCAAATAGTGTGCATCTGAAGCATCAGTTTCCTGTGGAGTGTTTCAAACAAGAGGAGTAATAACTTTTGTAAAGATCTTTCCGTAACTGCTCTGAAATATCATTGCTGAAATTGTGGGGTTTTTTCTAAATAGTGTATTGATTGATAAAATGTGCTGGTTTCTGAATATATATGTATACATATATATAATATATGTGCTTTTGAATAGAAAAAAAGTTATTTTTTCTGGACACATTACTTTATCTTAGATTATTTCTAAAGTTAGTCTGTGATATCTGGCTATGCTTACTCATTCTTTTCAAATACATATTTCAAATGAGGGAATTGGTACAAGGTCCATGGATTAGTAAATTCCCAATTTTGAACACTTGTTGAACTCACTAGATAAATCAACTCCTTGCATTTCATTGTCAGAAGGAATTAATGTTGACACCTGTTTTCAAGAGTTTCAATCTTCCCGAATAGAATTATTTTCCATTAATTTCATGTATTTGCTCAGTTTGAAGCGGGCAGATTTCTGTAGCTAGGATGAATATTATTACTTTGGAGTTACCAGTTTTCAGCAGAGGGCAGAACAGGGACCAATGTAAATCTGTACTTCTCTGCGGGGAGCTATTGGAGCCCTAATTCCCTGTTCACTTCTGCTGCTAGGCACAGGGCGAAAAAATCTAGATGAGGCTTTAGTGAAAGTGGTCTTCTGCAATGGGCTGTACTCTGTGACTCATGAGCCTTTGAAAAGATCGGCATTCTAGTGCTTCTAAGACCATGCTGTCTGTCTCCAGGATGCAGGCTCCTCACACCTTAGCACAGCCCTTCTGAGCCACTGCAGAGAAGAGCATGGCTTTTGTCCTGCTGCCTCAATGGTGGGTAGCCTCTCGCTCCACTGAGCTGGGATCTCACTGCCTCTGCCAGAGAGATAATGCCTGGCTCCCATCCCAGGACAGAGCCCTGCAGCCATCAGATCCTGCTCTCTTCTTCACGACTTCACTTCTGAGTATTTGGATTTACTAGTGCTGGTTTCACAGAGAAGCTGCGTGTTTGTGCATCCGTAGCACCATGGGAATCTTGACTGGGAGGGACTCTGGAGGTTACTTGGAGCAGGACTGTTCCTGACAGTAGGTGAGGTCAGCCCCAGAAGGAGCTTTGGAGGTTTGCCTGGCTGAGCCTTCACATCCTCCCAGGACCTGTTCCAGTGCTGTACTGCCCAACTCCTGCTGGTGTTTTCCTTACCTCTTACCTGGCTTTTCCTGGCTGCAAACTGTGGCCCTCATCCCTTCTTATGTCAGCTGGAATTGCAAAGATAAATTTTGCTCTCTTGTCTTTGTACATACACTCCAAATAACTGTAATTCTCCCTTAGATGCACAGTTTCCAGCAGAGGCTTCTGCATTCCATAGGGGACTGCACTCCACAGGCAATGCTCTTATAAAGGTATATAAGAGCCCAGACAAAAGTGCAGTCCCTAATTTCAGGCAAGGCACTCCTGCAGGGCTCCTTGTGCTGCCCTGCGCCTCTCTGCAGAGCCTCTCACTGCTTTTGGTGATCTTCTCATCCCTCACCTCTCACCTGGCTTATCAGGGTGTGCCAGAGGGAAGCTGCTTCATTTTAAGGCAGTCTCATTTTAAATCTCTCTAAGGTTCACCTTGTTCTCCAGGGCACACAGGTGAGGAAGTTGATCACTAGTTTTAACTTCACAGACTTCAATGAAGTTATACAATTAATCTTTCTTCCCAGCACTTTATTTCAAAACATTGGAAATAAAGTTTCTTGGACTCTGTTTGCATTACGTCAGCTTTCTCACAGAAAAGATTTTTTTTTTAGCATCCTGGATCAATCTAAAGCCTAGGACAAATATAGGATTAATTACATGACATTTGTCTGAAAAACAGAATAATAAGATTGCACCATGATGTTATGTGTCTGAAAATGTATCTTTTTAGCAGCTAGGTCACAGGACCAGGACTCAGGAAGCTATATGGCAAACATAAAATTAAGCACTTAACAATTCTGTGCCTCATATTTTCCATCTGTAAAATGGGGACATTGATATTTCTTTCTTTGAATAGCATTTCTGATTTAATGATCTCTGATTATCATTACTACTGTTCAGAGTGGCATCAACTGTTCTGAATTGGTTATAATTAGAATGTTTAGATGAATGAAAGCAATTACAGAGCCTATATGCCACAAGCAGTTAGCCCATGATTAATTTTGTGTCTCTAAGTAATGGCAGTTACTTCATTGCTCATAGGAGTAAAATTCAGCACATTGGAAGTGTTTGCAGGACTACAAAGGGAAGGCTTTAAGAAACCTTAAGTCTTAAATAGAATTAAATAATAGTAGATTTCTCAGGGTAGCTTATTTTAACTCTATGCTACAGCATCTTGTGGGATGAGTCTTAATTAGGTTCTCAAAACTCAAAGTTTGGCCTTTGGTGCTAAATATTGGCTTTCATATCATTCAATATGTTTTTGCAGTAAAGAAATCCTTCCTTAAAGTTTTGGCTCCGGTTCAAAAGCTTATTGTTAAATACGCTTTGTTAGTAAGAAGCCTGACTCATGGCAGGCTGTGCTGGGAAGGACTGATTACCAGGGATATCAAACAGACCTGTTCCCATTCCACTGCCAGAACAGTTATCTTTAGAGCTTGTTTAAGAAAGAATTAATTTTACTCAAAAGAAACAGTTTATGTTTTCACATCACAAGGTTCTTGTTTTCTATGTGATGATAGCTAGTTATTTAACTTCACCAAGGATTGGGAAAAAGTCACCGAAACATATGCTGAAAGAAATTCTCCTGTAGCGATAGAAAACCATCGGACTGTGCAAATAGGCCAGATGAGCATCACGAGGTGCAAGTTCTGGACAGCTGCAGTTGCGGTGCTGAGGACCACCGAAGCCCAGGGCTGCCTTCTGAAACACGAAAAATCCATGTTGATGCACACACAGCCTGTTGCAGTCTGGTAGTGGAGGAGTTTAGCTGTTGGGTACTATTTTGTTTTCCATCCTTCAGTTATTTTTATTTCTTTTCTTTATACAGTTGATGGTTTGGACAAGGCTTCAATTGCTAACTCAGATGGACCAGCCCCAGGATCCCAAACTCCCCCCTTCAAGAGGAAGGGCAAACTCTCCAACATTGGCAAAATCTTTAAACCTTGGAAATGGCGGAAGAAGAAGACCAGTGACAAATTCAGAGAAACATCAGCAGGTATGTCTGTGGCCCTTTGGTGGCAAATAGTAGAGAACACTGTGATGGTTTTGCAGGGTAATATTTGAAAAGCTCTTTGAACTTGTTAGATGGCAGGGATTATTTAGGCACAGTATTTGACATACAGAAAAACAGTTGGATCCTTGGCAAGGAAAAACTGAACTTTGTTCAGCTTCTGTCTTGAACCTATTCCCTAAAATACACAGCTGATTTGTTTACTATACATATTCTCAAATATATTGGAAAATCTCTCTGTCCTCCTGGTAGGCAGTGATTTGAGTTATGAAACAAACCTTGCCTTCGTGGGGACAGAAGTTTGGGGGAGAAGCAGATGTAGCCATACCCAGCAGAAGAATGAGGATCAGCTCTACAACCCCTGGCTTCATGGAGGCTGCTCTGCCCCTTCACTTCCCAATAACCAGGCTGAAAGGATGGTCTGAAATCAAATGCTGTGATTGAATTACATTCTGTCTGAAAAAGAGGGATATTGAAGGCTGGGATTTAGTTAGCAAAACATAGTTGTTTGGGGCCACCTGAGATGCTCTGGGATGTCCTGGCTGCTCTCCCAGAAGGTTTGATATCATATTTGTCATCCCTGTGCAGACAGCTCCAAAACCCTGGAGCATCTGAAGTGGCTGTAGACATCCATGTTTAGACAACTGAATGCCACCCTGCGTATATGTGTGTGTGTCTTTGTGTCAATGCTCTAGCCAAACTTTCTCTGCAAAAATCCCAAACTTCTGGTTTGGGATTCAAACATTTGATGTTGTTGTTTCCTAAACTTGAGTCTAATTAGAGTCCAGTGAGCTTCTGCGAGCTCTTTAGATTCATTGCCACAGTGCCCTCTGTCTACTGTCTTCCAAGGCTGTAGGCAATAAAACCAACACTAGTCTCCTAAAGGGTTTTCAGTAGGCTCCCCTGAACTCTTAGAAGTACACTGATTGACATTTTAAACTCATACCAACCCCTGACAGTTATAGCAAGGAGCTCTGTGGTTTGATAGTGAAACTTCTAAAACAAACTTCTTTTACACAGAAAGGAAAAAGAAACCATTTTCTCTAGTGTCTTCATCACTCCAGATGCCAGCTGAAGTTTTGAACAGATTTATGAGGTCTTCAAATCCTTCTATCTCTCCTTTTCCCCTTTTTTTTTTTTCATTTTCCCACACACCCTGCAACAAACCCCCCACAATTTCTCTACTACTGCACCAAAAAAAAAAGTTCCCTCAGTCTGATATCTCCGTCATTACTTCCCATTTCCCTCAGCTTTCCCAGTACTTTTATCATACTGCTAAAGCAAAGTTATTTCTAGTTAATGACTCCTGAATGTTCTGCAGCTTCTCCTGGACAGGTGTGTGATTTTATATGCAATGAGTTCTTCAGAGTAGTGACCATTTATAAGCTGTGTATACAGAGATTTCCTAAACTTTTATAACCTATTAGCATGTGTTAAACTGTTATGCCATTAAATAATAGTGCATGTATCATTTTTCAATTTTTTTTTTTTAAACTAATATCTGGTAAGTTCATGTTAAAGATGGTATTTCTTATGTTGTACTGTCTTTCTTCCGAGGGCCTGAATCCAGTCTTGCAAGCATGATTCATCAATTCTTATAACACCAAGGCAAAGCACGTGTTCCTATTTCTTTTACAGAAGCAGGAAATGAAGCACAAAGAAATTAAGGTCAACATTTTCAAAAGTGTCTCTATAGATACTCACTTCTACCTCATTTGCTGGTCTTGTTCATGATGTTGTGGTCCCTCAAGACACTGATTTGCTTTTAAACTGTATGGGATCACTTATGTTTGTGTATGTTCTTCATGTGAGGCTGGAACTTGAATTGAGAAGTAGCTTGAATTGCATTCATCCTGCCTTAGATGGTAGTTTCAGGGATGAATAAAAATAGTATTTCTTGAGGAAATAGACCCAGGACCAATGGAGACGTGGCAACTTGCCCCTTGTTGCTTGCTTAGCGACACGGCAGAAGAAACTTGCTTATCTAACTTGAGAAGGAAATGGAAAGACATCCATTCAAAATAAAAATCCTACAGGATATCCTCTTCCTCGCCCTACTCAATCAGAGGTGTATTTACATTACCAAGTGGGGGCTGTCTGTGTGCCTGCCTCTCACATGCAGGAAGCCAATTTCCTGGCCCGGGACCATGGGAGAGAGCACGATGGTCCTCATTTATTGCCAGTTCTCTTAACAGGACTTCAGCGTGGTAGATCCACATGCAGCTGGAGAAAGGGTTTCTTCTAAGACAGAATGTGGACTGTTGGAAGGAACTCTTACTACTTTCTCTGGGTTTTCAGTAGGCTTTTTGAAATAGGTTCTTGCTACAGCTTTGCCAGGATGTACCATGGAGTGCTTTTTGTCTTAGGGGCAACTGGAAGATGTTTGTAAACAGCAAATTACCACAAACATCAAAAAAGGAGGGATGTTTAGATGTTAGATATTAATATCTGTGTCAATGTGGATGGTTGGGATTTTTCCCTTTAGCAGCATATTTTCCATGCTCTGTCTCAGAAAGTCAGTTCTTTGGGCACTGGCTGAATGCTTTTTGCCTAGAGGGCTTTCAAAATCAAGGAAAAACAAACATAAAATGCCATCATCTCAAGGGTTTCTCTCCTCTGCAATGTTTTGCTGCAAAGGAAAAGACAGCAGTTTGTGTCCTGGCACAAAGTAGATGCCACTTCAAAGCTTCACTGCAAAAGTATATACAGAGAGGGATCAGAAGGCAATTTTAGCTCTTACTAGGTCAGAGAAAAATTAATAATTGGAGTTCTCTCAAGCTTCTCTTAGAAGAACAAAACTAAGTACTGGAGCATATCCAGAATCTCACAGCACTCTTCAAGTCAAAGAGTGGGTTTTAAGACTGCCTGAAGTTTGCAGCTGCTGACCATCACTAAGCAGTCTTTTTTGAGGGGATGAGGAAGAGGGGAGAGAGAGAGAAGCTGCTTTTTTGAGGTAAACTGTTCCTATTATTAGTGTTACTATTATTTGTATTGGGCAAAAAAGCAAATATTTGTGAAGGAGAGTAAATGAGGGCTGCATACACTACATCCTTTCTGATGATTACACCTAAAGTGAGGGCAAGTTCTGCTTCTGACTGCAGTAGGGGAAGGATTTTGACCTGGGATTTTCTGATTCTTCTGGATCATGAGACTGGAAACTTCCTGCCTGCCTCACCTCAGCCTTCTTCAGTAGGCAAGGACTCATAACCAGCTACCCTCACAGTCAGGATTGATCTCTGTGTAAAAATCTCAATACATACATGTACACAGATGGAGAAATTATTCTTTCCATTTTATTATTGCTTAAAGTTAGTTTGTGTTCATGTTGAAATTTTATATATATTCACACCTTTGTATATACACATATATATCTACCTATCACATATATGACAGACATGTTGATATATATATAGATATTCACATATATATACATTCTTATATACACATATTGCAGAAAAGATTTGTACTGATAGCATCAGCTGGTCACTCAGCCTAGTTGCACAGACTTTTCAGAGTCTCAAACTAGTCTGCTGAGCTAATTACTTTTGACTACTGTTACATTTCAATAAGCTCTCCTAAAATGATACAGTTACCAAGTCAAGCATTCAGAAGTCAGGAAATGTTTGAATTATGGTGCTGGGTGACAGGATGGTAAAAAATACTTGCCAGTGTAAATGTGAAATATATTGCATAATCTAAAGTCTACCGTAAAAACCATAAATTATTATGATGAGTCCACACTGACTAAATAGCACCCAGTATAAGTTCCTAGGTTGATAGGCTACTCATTCCTCTTATACAAAGGGACATCTTTTTGCCACTTTGATTCAAATTAAGATTCTGCCTTTTTCTCTGTAGGAATTGAAATTATGGTACTAGTAGTGAACACTAGCTTGATTTTTTATGTTCTTTCTATGGGCCAAATAATGTTTAAAATAAATTAGCTTTTCAAGATTAATTAATTGAGCTTAATCAGTTTAAATAAAACCACCAATCATGGCTAACATTTTAGAAGATGGAGGACTGGGACTTAAGCTTCTTATCTGTTCACAAATTTTCTAATATGTGAAATGGAGATAGTTATGTCTCAGGGTTGTTATGAAACTTGTGTAATTGATGAATTGCTTTAAGGTTTTTTAGTTGAAGTGTAAGGGGTTCACGCCTTTTAATGACAATTGGCATTTCCCGTGATAATTAATGCAATACAGTTGTTAATTCAATGTTGTAGAACTGAAAAAAAAAATCATACTGAAAACTAGAGAGAGACATTGATGGGGGAAGATCTGATTCAATGTTCTTAACTTGGTGGAAAAAGCATTATTGTTTTCAAGTGGCATTGAACTGTCCCACAGATATATGAGATCATCTCATTTCACTGTCCCCAAGAAAAGAGATGTAAAAAGGAAGCAGAGAGAAAAAAAGAGTGGAAATTAAATATTTGTAATGCTGAAATAATAATAAAATAATATTTAGGGTGCCAGCAACAAAACAAGTATAAAGTGCATGCCTAAGGTGTTCATCCTTCAGGGCTTTGTCAGAGGAGATTTCACCCTGCTCGTGAGTGCACCTGCTCTCTAGAAAGACCAAGACACTCCATCCAAGCATGCCCATGTAGTCCTCTGTCTTCATGACACCCCATCTCTTTTAAAACAGTGTTTGTGGGACTCCTTCCCTACATGGAAAACTCTTTGCAAGCCTAGGGTGTGCTCCTGTGCTAGTGTGTGTGACACACAGTTACGAGGCACGTGTTTTAAAAAATACAGGGGAGGAACTGGAAGAGCTTGTGAGTAATTTAGGTGTGGGACCCAAGGCAGCGTAACTTGATGAGAGATCAGGCTACCACACTCTCCCCGAGGGACTGGCTGGCATTGAGGGTCTGCAGCCACACTCATGGGCTCCTTTATGCTGTCAGTTGTGACTTGAATGCTGCAGAGGTTTGACCTTTAATGGACAAATCCCTCAAAGTACCTGAGTATACAGACACAGACCTAATGCCAGCTTACATATTCTTGAGCCAGTAATGCTTGCATTTGTGAGCTCTTGATCTCACAGGCATGAGTAGCTGGAACTGGACTGGTCAAAATGTTTACTCCCTGCAGCTCTTCTGCCAGGAGTTGGTGCTATTTTGGTGGGGAAATGCATCCTATGTTGAGGAGTTGCTGAATCCCTGCACTTTGCAGTGTGATAAATAAACCTGATACTTGGGGAAGCACAGAATCTGAGGGACTTTTTACAAGAGCGTGTAACACTAGAACAAGGGGAAATGGCTTTAAACTAGAAGAGGACAGGTTTAGATCAAATGTTAGGAAGAAATTCTTCACTTTGAGGTGAACAGGTGGTCCAGAGATGTTGTGGATGCCCCATTGCTGTAGGAATTCAGGACCAGGTTGGAAGGGTCTTTAAGCAACCTAGGTTAGTGGAAGGTGTCCCTGCCCATGGCAGAGGTGTTGGAATGAGATGGTTTAAGTTCTCTTCCAGCTGAAACCCAAATTCTGCCATTCTGTTCAATCATTCCCTTCCCTGATGGAGAAGGGGAGTGGGAAGTTGTAAGCAGTGATGCCTTCAGGCACCTGAGGTCAGCCAGTCTGGTTGTGTCAGCAGCTGAGTACCTGCTGCTGGGAAAGGTGTTTTGCTGTGTGTGAAGGGCAGCTTTCTCAGAAGAGTCAAACTGCCTTTCTCCCTGCCTTCACAGGAGCCTGTCACTTCACTCTGGCTAAGTCACTCCAACTGGACTGGCACAAGTGAGATTAAACACTGCAAGAGGTATTATCAGTGTGCATACAGCATGAGACTGATCCTAAAGAGTGTTTGAATTAGTTGATAAGACAAATAGCTCTATCCCGTAGCATTAATTGGATGAAGTCCAGCACTGCTGAAGCTTCACCACATGCCCTCAGCTTGAGGTCCAAACATCACATGGATTTTGGTGTCTGTATGTAAACGGAATCAGGATGGGAGACTACCTTTTCCTAACAGGGGAGACAGGACTTTACAAGTGATGCTCACATTTTGTGAACATTATGCACCACGGTCCCATGGACATTACAATAATCTCCCACGTCACTGCATTGGTTTGGAGATGGGATGCAGTGTGGAGCTATTCTATTTTGACATCTGTAAATGCTTTTCCCTAAAAAACTATTCAGCATTTTTCCCATGGAAAATAAACATAATAATTAGAATGCTTCAGGCCACAGTCTTGGGGTTTTTGTGTATGCTGCTTTTTTTTTAACCTAAAAACAGGATGCTGTATTTTTTTTCCATGGAAGTCAACCAGCATCGATCGATGAGGATGTTATTTCCTTTTAGAACACAACTTTCTGACTTCTTTTCAGGTTGTTTTTGTTGTTTATTTGGGGTTTTGGTGTTTGGTTGATTTTTTTTTCCTTTAAACAGCTTGCATGTTCTGCTTGCTCTGAGCAGGATTTGTGTCTCGCAACTCAAATCTGTATGAAGGAGATGAAGGTATCTCCAGCTGAGCTACTCAATCTAGTCAGTGGGAAAAAAGGTACTTTTACACATTAAATGCCTATGCTAGGATGAGTTCAATTTCACTCTGAAAGTAACTTTTTCCATTGACCATAAAAGAAGCTTCAGGGAGACTTTCTGAGCTGAAGATACTGGATCATATGAGTCCCCACTTTCTGTGCCTGACATTGCAGGGCAATACTTTCAGAGACTGTCTAAGAAAACCCAGACCACTTCTTCTGCAGAACTGGAGGAAACAAGAGTTCTCTTTCTATAAAATAAAAATAATTCTCTACATTTTTTTCACAAGCATTAGCAGTATGAGAATAAATCTATTCTTAACTGTGCTTTTTCTTTAGTGTTGGAAAGGAAGATTTCGACAAGACAAAGCAGAGAGGAGCTGATAAGAAGGGGAGTGCTGAAGGAAATGCCTGAGCAAGGTGATAACATTAACTAGAATTTAGCTACTAAGCACTAAACATATATGATAAAGCCACTGTTGCACTGTTTCCATGTAGTATAAATACATAAATAGGTATGAGGAGACCAGCTGAGAAGTGTGAGAGATAATTTGGGCCAGCTGACAACTGAAGTTAAGTCAAGGGATTTGTGCTCTGTAACTGCTTCTGCCATAGGTGTCCCAGCTGACTTCTGGTCATATCCTGAAGTATTTAATTGCTCCTGTAAGTAATGTGACTTGTGTGGCTCCTGCTTATTGTTTGCCATAATTTTTTCTAATTAGTGATAAATCTATTTTTGAGTCGAGGTCTGCTGTCTAAAGCCACTGGAGTATAAAATGAGAAATTTTGGCTGAAAAATTAGGAGCTTTGGATATATATATATAATATATATACAATATAATGCATTTCAGGTATCAAAAAGTGCTAGTGCTGGGATCATATGGATCCCACCACTATCACACTGGCCATAATCACAAATAGCAACAGCATAAAACAGTGGGGAAGAAATCACTTGTTTCAAAGTGCTCTAAGGTTTAGTAACTGGCATTAGCCAGAATTTACATTTTGAAAAGCATGAATAACCCAAGGTAGATACTTCTATGCTACATCCAATTATGTTTCTAGTGGTATTCTCTCTAATATTCTTCATCTTTTATAAATATAGATCAAATAAAAGTCAAGCGAGTAAAATAATTTTCAGGAGCTTAAAATGAAACCATTTATCATTTTATCAAGGATTCTGAGAACTCCATGTTTTCCAAAAATAATTTTCTCCTAGAAATTTTTTTTTCTGTGTGATCTGAAGAAACAGTAAAGTATCAGTGTGTATGGGTATGGGTTGTATCACACCCACAGATATTTAGAAGTAAAGGGTTTGTTTGTTGATATGTGACATCACTTGTCCATACAGAGTTTGGCTAATTATCAGACTGTGACATTCAGCGTAGCTGGCTTCTGCACTTGTCTCTGCTGATACTGTCATTGTCTTAAAACAAGACTTGTAAACTCTCCATACCTCAGTTTGTCCATCTGTGAATTTGTTGTGGATTTTGCCACATGTTTTACTGGGGACGTGTGTGACCTTGTCCTTTGAAGGTTGTAAGTTGTATTTACAATGGTTGGGACAGTTAATGAAATGTGGTAACTTCTCAGGTTGGTTACAGTCTGAACATAAATACTGTCATTTGTGATAAAAGTATGAATACTTTGGTCATTGTGATAAAAGTATGAATACTTTGGTCAAGTGTCCTTGACCCTCTCTTCTGTCCCTAACAGGGGATGGGACTTTGGATTCCTTACAGGGATTGAGCAAAGTGAGAAAAGGATATAAATATGAACAATTTTCTCTTCTTCCTCCCATATCAATCTGGTCTGTGTTCTCTTCATCACATTGTGCTTCATGTTTGATGAAAATCATAATTTTTTAAGGACATTTTGAAAGCATATGGGGTTGGTTTGAAGGTGCAAAAAATGGAGAGGTAGGAAAGACAGTTGAGGAGTGTGAAGGTAGTTAGAAGGAATGACTGGAGATGAAAGCTAAAAGAGGAAATTACACAGAGACTTGAAATGTGAGAGGTAAGAAATGTGAAGAAGTGACAGCATTTCACATGGAGTGAAGAAGAATGAAGTGGAAAGTGCCAAGTGCCTCTTAGAGGCAGAAGGTGTTTGCAAAAGCAAGACGTGGATAAGAGATGGCAGTGTCATATGTGGAGGCGGAGAGGAGAGAGTGGATTTAAGAAGCCCTGGAAGAGAGAAGCTGAAGAAACTGAATGTTGCAGTTAAGGTAAGTGCAAGTGTCAGCTGTAGTAAATTTGACAAAGTTAGGAAGGCAGAACTCATTTTTTACAAATCAAGTTGATGTTAGTGTGCAGAATGTAATGAAACAATCACCTTAGTGGGACCACCGAAGGTGGTAGGACAGGGGCTGCATAATTGTGTTGAAAGCAGAGAAGTGCCAAACATCCAGGTCTGATAACACACAGCAAGGAAGAGAAGTGGAATTGCCACAGTTAGTGAAGAACTAGTGGGACAAATCAGAAGAGTTGCCATGTAGATTTGAATACTTTTTGGATTGACAGAAGGGAATCCTGGAGAAAGAAACTACCAGAGAAGAAAATCAGCAACAACTTTAAATTGCATGGAACAGAGAAAGCTGTAAGCCAGCAAGAGTAGCACTTTTCAGCAATATAGAGGCAAATAAGGAAAGAAAGAAGTTTTTTTCAGGATCAAACAAACTTTGAAGCTGAGCTAGTCTGGGTAAGTGAATAAAGTATCATCAGAACTGAGAATGAATTTGACTTGCAGAATTTAGTTATGATATGATATGATATGTGATACAGGAAGACTTCACCTTGGTTTTTAAGATTCGATGATGTCTTTGTGGCGTATTTTTATTAAGGATTATAGGCACATCCATTCTGAGAACTTCTGTCAGAATTCCTGGCTCATTTACATGCTGGAAGTGCACCACAGTAGTTCTGCAAGACTGGCCCCTCGTGCACAAGACTGTGCACTTTTAGAATTGTAACAAACATGTTACAGCTTTGTTATGGTCCATGCACACATTTCTTTGCTGTGTAAACCAAGCTGCAGGGATAAGAGAATAGGATGCTCATGAACAGACATGAAGAAGAAACCAGCATGGACTTGCAAGCCTACTACTGCAGAGGTGTCCACCCAAAGAACATGAAAGCCTGTAGAGTTTCTTTACAGAGTTACTTTCCAGAGCAGATCTGCAGTCTGATGTTTCACATTTCAGTAAGTCTTTCTCCTTTTCTTCCACAGAAGCTTGAAAGCTGAGGGATGCTGTGTATTGTAAGCAGGTGCTAAGTAAGTAGTTAAACTAGGCAATAACGTCTTGATTTTCATTTCAGATGGTGATGTAACAGTAAGTTTTGAAACTTCAAATGGACACACTGTAGCCATTGGTGAAGAAACTATACAGGAAGAAAATGTGGTAAAAGCCAGTGGAAATAATGGCACTTTATCAGAGAAAGCATCAGCATCAGAAGGAAAAAAAGAAGATCAGAAAGGTAAATGAATGTATTCTTTATAAATTGATTTTTGCCTACTTTAAATATTAACGTGCTCTTCCACTAGCCCCTATACATGCTGTGAGTTCTGTTCTGCCACAAGGATGGCAGCAGAGCCTGCTGAGAAGATAAGACTTGTGAAACACCAGCATTCCTCACTGGTAGGCATTTCTTTTCCTGTGCATATGGTAAGGTCATAAAGAGAAGCATGATCTGAACATCACAGTGCATGCAGGGAGGTTCAGTTTCTGAATTCGCTGTGAGCCTTTCCTTGTAGCCATGGCCAAGCTTTGGTGTCAGGTTTTCCTCTTATGAAAGAACACACTGAGTACATATGCATCACCTTGCAGCATCACTGTAGAAGTGGCTCGTGGGTTGAATGTTCAGAAGTGTTTAAGTCACTTGAAAACCATCTATCATTTTGAAAGTAACTTCATTCCAATTGGTTTTCATGAAATCTTAAACACTTGCAGTCCAGCACTTCACAAACATTCAAGGGGCTGTGTCACTACTTCAAACAGAAACTAGGCTATTTATGGAAATGCACTTTATGACTATAGGGTTTTCTATAGATGAATTGTAACATACTGGTAAATAATTAAGAGTCCCAGGGCCCGTCTTAATTTTGCTACCTTTACTCAGATCTACATGTGTTTGACTCATAAAGGAAATGTAAAGATTAGTGTGGAATCACAGGATTTGAACCAATTTTATTTTCTTTCTCTATCATTGAATAATGTACCACTTCTTTCCCCTGTCTAAAAGTGTTCTTAAATACTAGTTCATTTATTAGATTTTCCTAGCAGAAAGAGCAAAGATACAAAAGATCAAGACCTTCATGGCTGGCTGAAGCCATGGAGGCAGGACAGAACAGCCTTTCCAATGTCTTCTATTAAACTCTACCTAGTGATGAATGGTCCTCTGGAGGTTGAGAGGGTCAGTTCAGCTAACATAAAAATTTGAATTCTTCTCAGAGCTACGTAAATCACTTGACTA
Source organism: Dicaeum eximium (assembly GCA_013396995.1). Lineage (NCBI taxonomy): Eukaryota > Metazoa > Chordata > Aves > Passeriformes > Dicaeidae > Dicaeum > Dicaeum eximium. The sequence goes on from VWZP01006945.1 coordinate 2,732,711, forward strand.
TGTAAAAAGTGGATAGATGTCCAAGGAGAATCTTATGAGATTTCTAGTACTTCCTGTCTCCCAACAAGGCAGAAATGCAAGATTAGCCTTTGTCATGACATTTAAATACGTCTATCTTTTGGTGCCAACTAGAACCAGATGTGTATTGGGTCAGGGAAAAAGAGTTATAAAAGCCATGGAAAACTCCTTTAAAATGATTCAGTTTGAGGTTAGATCAGACCACTTGTTATTTTGTGCATCACTAAATAAGCGTTTTGGAGCTGTCAGGACTTGGAAGTTTTCCTAAGGTACAGTTTATTATTTTAGAAATAGACATTTCTAACCATGTTGAAATCCTCTCTAGCTGACTTTGCAGAATGTAGAACTTCAGTGAAGCAGGAGAGGTTCAATATCTATTTCAACATCTTATTAGACTCTGCACTCCCTATATATTGTTTTGACCTTATGGAGAGAAATAAAAAATGATTGCTGTACAGGAGTAGACTCAGTACAAAAGAAAGTATAGCTATCACTCCAGTCCCTCTCAGAAAATTAAGAATATATGGAGGAAGGAGAAGGAAAACAAAAAATTAGCAAAACTGGTATTCTAGGTTTCATTGAATCTCAATATGAGCATCCAGAAGATGCAAGCCCCTTAAAGTGTACTTTCCTCTTGCACCTAAATATGAAGTTCTCCTATGGGTTAACATCGTGAGTCCCCTGAAACAAAAGGAGATTGATTTATTGCAGAGAATATTCTCCCCACAAAAGGTGTTAAGGATCAATTCCACGCATGAGAAAGTGTTACACTGTGTAAACCCAGTACAAGCCACCCCACAGTCATTGTGAATACACTTCAGTTATTCTTTATTTATAGCACACTAAGCAAGAAGGTGAGCCAGCCTGCTGAACTCAGTGGAAGGGTAAGGCCCACAGCATCTCACCTGACAGATTAATCCTGGGTGATTTTTTTATGACAGATGCAGTAGGTTTGCATTACACTTGAACCCACTGGCAGAGTGAGGAATCAACAGCTGCAGAGTGGAGCTTTGCTGATCCTCAGAGAGCATCAAAATCAGAGCTGAAGGAGGAATACTTAGCTCACTGTCTTCTGCTAAGACCAAAAAAATGTGCTGGTGCTTCAGATCACAACCCTCCATCATGAGAACTGAGATGGGTGGGTTGAACACTAGCTGAGAGTCAGGAGTGATGGCTGCAAGAAGTTCATCTTTAGTGAGGCTAATGTGAGGCTTCTAAAGTCATGAACTCTTAGGTGTAAATCTTGAAGGAAGGTGCATACCCTTGCCATGTTTGTAATACCCAAAGACAGGACTAATTCCTGCTGCTTAGTAGCACAGTGTGCTGCATTTCCAACTCCCACTGAATCAAAGTTTGCAAAAAAATGCATCTCAGCCCTATGAAGTTATCAGGTTATTTTTAAATGCTCTTGAGAAATGATGGTGGTCTTTATTTGCCCTCTTGTTCAGCTGGGTCTTGAAAACTGCCTTCCCATATAAATGTGGTGACTGCAGGAGCCAGAAGCTTAAAAAGAGCACATGGTACAGGCATGTTGTGATAGTATGGTGAGAGCCAGCAGCAACAGGTTGTAGAATGTGGAATATATTAGGAGTTAAAACAAGTTAAAGGAAGAAAGTTTTTTCAGTATGAGTTATGGAAATACAGTATCCACGGGGCAAACAATAGGCTGAGCCATGCATATAAAAATGAGTAAAGCAGAAGCAAGTGAAGAAGACAACCCCTGTAAGCTGTTCCCCTTGCTGCCAGGCAGTTCCATAAGCTGTGTATCCATCTGCTGCCTATCAGCTCACAGGTGCCTTCTGTATGTGGTGAAAAATTCTCTTGGGCAATTTAATAGTATAACTGTTACTCTTTGTAGTAATGATGACAGTCATACAAGCAGGGTATTTAAAAGAAAATTTATCCTTTATGGCAGGATGATAAGAAACAAAGGACAGTTTAACATAAAGCAGATAATTGATGGATAAAGCCTTGCTCTTGAAAGATCAGATAAATATTTTTCTGAGATCATTTATTCATGTTGTATTTTTACTGGGTTGACTTCCAAATTCTTTTGTTTTGACTAAGGAAAGTCACCAGCACCTTTTGCAGAAAATAAAGAGCTAAACTACAGCTATTTAATCTGTGAGCCTTGCAAAGGATACAGAGCAGCAAGTGGGCAGGCAGCAATATCAAAGAACAGCCTGGGTGTCTGGGCAGCAGACTGAAATCTTCTGCTGTGCCTGGGCTCCTGAGCCACGGCACTGGCCTGCAGGATCCCCAGCAGAGCTCCACGTTCCAGGTGAGCATTGCAAAGGGGATCCAAGGAGTCTCTCTGCCTCCTGCCCCCTATAGCAGTGTTGGACAAGATCAAAAGCCACATCGGTAGAATAGGTGTCAAAATTGTCACTGTTTGCCTCCCTGGATATCAGGACATAGCGTGGTGATGCATGCTGCACGTGATAAAGCCTCCAGGTACTGTGTCAGAGATGCTTTTCTCCTTTCAACCCTCCCAAGATCTGTCTCTGGAACACAGATGCACAAGAAAATCCCGTATTTGTATCTTGAGTTCAGTTTGTAAACTTTGGTCTTACTCATTTTTGTCAAAGCAAGCTAAATCTTTTAATGATTCTTGCAGATGGTTCCAGATTTCATAGTTAGCTTGGGCTTGAAGAAGTGAAAGGCACAGTAACCATCAGCAAGATGCTGCCTGGAAAAAACAGTAAGAAGTTCTGTTTTGCATACCATCAGTCAGGTGTGTTAGATGCTGCTTTGATAAATAATTGCATTGCAGAAAGCCAGAGCTCTGTGCTTTGGGTGATATGGGGCATAAGCTTCTGGAACATTCCTGGGCCATTTATAGGGGATTGATCTTCTCAGGTTTCCTCAAGTCTGAAGTAAACATGAGTAAAGGAAAGAGTTTTTAGTCCTGTTTTGAAATGAATTGTTGGGCTACATGTGCATATTTTTTCCTCAAGAGGTTAAGTTTCATGTGAGAGATGGAAAAGGTTCCAGGCCTTAGTATGTTGGGTTTACGGGTTCTTTCCTCTATATTTTGTCTACTCTCCTTAAATCTGCCATTAAATTTAAGCTTTTCTTTTTCATATGGGTAACCAAAGAAAAGAAGATTGGAGACACAAACTCTGGTCTTACGACCGCGCATCACTGCTGTCTAATGCTTTAGTTTGTCTACCAAGGAATGTTCTTCAAAGTCTAATTTTCTAGGTTCCTTTTCTCAGAGATATTTTCTTTATTTCTCCAAAGCAGAACAAAACCTATCTGAATAAAAGTAGCAACCCTTATCTTCCAGGGTCTCAGACAAGAGCCTGCTTTGTCTCAGAAAATTAAACCTGCAAACCAGTCACTGTGAGAAACTAAGCAGAGTTTCGTCCCTCTTGTCTGCCTAGCTGGCTTCCTACACTCCTCAGCTCTGTAGGTCATTTATATGAGCAGCATACATGAAAGGTTGTGGGCTTTTTTGCCTGACTCCCTAAGAATCTCTCACTCCAGCTGAGTTATTTGCTGGCTAAAACCAGTTCTTCTAAGAATAGTATATCTTCAGTTCATCACCTGAACTATGTAAATGAGGCTGAATCCAAGTATTCTTAAAAGGAAAGCTACTCTAAAAAAGCTGTACTTGGCCAGAGGCTGTCCACTAAGTCAGCAGGGCTGGCTCATGCTGGTAGAGTGACAAGAGAGGCACAGGCTTTCACCCACAAAAACTGAGTGCCTGAAGAAAGCTCCTGACTTGTAAAGCTGGTTTGTTTGTTTCGGTTTTTTTTCTTTTAAAGGAAAGATATCCTAATGTGGCTCCAGAATTAGGATTGTGTACATTATTTTTATGAACTAACTATTCAGTTATTTGAGTAATCTTTACAGAAAGTATAAGAGAATGTAGAAGCCTACGTGCCTTCCACCTTCCAAGATTCTCACAGATCAGCTGACAGTGAATATGTCTTAGGCATTCTATTTTTTTTTAGCAGCATACTTCTTACACAAAGATTGAGCAGTTAAAATGTAAAATGATAGGGTTTTTTTACCTTTTTTTATCTTGAAACTAATGCAAAATACCTGAATGTGGTTGCTTTAGGTGAGATGTTACACCTGTCCCTTTCTCCCCTCTCCTGTTTTCTACACTATCTCTGTTATAAGGCCTCTTGCACTTGGTGCCGTTGAAATTACAGAGTCAGTAAGATCTAGAAGTCTGCAGATGTGTAGATCTGCTTATCCATCTTCAAGAAAGATGAATTCAAAACTTCAGAGAGAGCTGCAAACAGCATTGTGAGACAGCTGTCCTGGTTCAGTGTAGCAAAACAGAGCCTGAGACAGCCTGAGTGCATTAGATGAATGTTGCAAGTTGGTAAACAGCCAGGAGAGAGCATGGCTAAAGGACAATGCTGGCACAGGTAGAAAGGAATAAACAGTGGCTTGAAGTACAGTTAGAGTGGAAATTAAAGGAAGCTTTCTAACAATTAGAATGGGTCTTTTCTTGAACAGAGCTTTATTAGTAATAGCAGGAACAAAAGCTGGAGCTGGTTAAATCTGAAGTTTATGAAAGGATTTGTCTGAGTTGACCACCTGCATCAATGAGTCCAAAAAAGTGACAAAAGACACCTTGTCTTGTCCTGTGTCCCATATTCCTGACTGACAGCTTCCTGGATTTTGATTAATCAAAACACAGCTCTCTGCATAGTCTGGAAAGGAAATTCATGATCTGCAAAACTTTTACAGAGTTTCATTGTGCAGGGAGTCATCCTGCAGAAGACAGCAAATATACATTATTTCCAACTTCCATTTTACATAGTGTTTCTCCAATGTGTTGTGTTCGTCCTCCAGGAGGAGGGTGCTCTGCAGTTGATGGAGATCATACACTTGTGCTGCTGTTTTTCTGTAAGGTAACTCCATGACACTGCTTGAGCTGTACAAACAAAAATACCAGTGCTGTAGGACAAAATCCTCAGGTAGAAAATCTCTGGCCTTTTGTTCCTTAGAAGCTCACAGAAGTAAAGAAAAAATTCTTGTATTTTACAACCTATCTTCTGAAAGTATGCCCAGGATTTTCATACATCCATTCGGTCCAGAATTTGCAAAAGGTCCCACTTGTAGTTTGCCAAATAAGTAATCTGATTTCTAGTGCATGTGGCATGCTGGCATCTCTCTGAAAGTCTTTCAGATTTGATGAGTCCCCACAAGAGCTGTTGTATACTGAGTACTTTGTAAATCTGACCGGATTTACCAAGAGTCTGGCCCCAGTCACAATTTCTGGAAACAAGAAAATCTGGTTTGAAAGTGAGATTTCTTGAAAATCTGGCCTTTGGAGAATTTATTCTAAACATAAACATATCATCGATCCAAATGCTTAATGAGATATTAACATTTGCTTTCCTGTTAAAGAAGTAATTTATCGGAAAGTTGCTTTTACAGCAGATACTTTCATCAAGGCAGCAGTGGATAAAAGATATTCCTATCTGATATGTTTTGGAGACCTTTTGTTTAAAGGTCAGTTCTTGATGAACAGATGTCTAAATTAGGAAAAACAACAGCAATAAAAGTGTGTTGCAGCTGGTACTGAGGTACCTGGGGGATTGGTTTGAACAAATAGATGGGTCTGAACTGATTAAGATGCCTCCTTGTTTTGGCAAAAGAAAGAGCAGGCATGGAGACCGAGGGTCCATATTCAAGCAGAATCATGTTAGGGAGGTACAATTAGAACATAATTGTATCTGTAGCCATTTACAGACATCAGACCATCGCTGTCACTGTTCAAGATCAAGCCCCTGTTGCAGTTACTAGTTATTTGTATTACTACAGTGTTACTGTATATACTGTATATACATTTATTATAGCATCTTACATAAATGCAGAAAACCACAAAAATTTTCCAATAGACTTGCAGTAAAAGAAAGGACATTATGATTAGGTACTAGAAAACAAGAGGACACCAGAGCAGGATAAAAAGCGCAATAATGGCAGCCTCAATATTGTCAGCTTTGGCATCACAGCAGAGGGGAGTTTGAGGGAGAGCAGTCAGTGAATATTCACAAAGCCTGAGGGTCAACAGAGGAAAAGCAATGAAAAGCATCTACTTCAAACTTGGCTTGTCACTGTCAAAAGCTGGTATAATGGCCTGGTCAGGTAGGAACTGGAAATCTCTGTCTCAAGTAAATGGGAAGCCATACCATGGGCAAAATCAGACTGACAGTGAGATAAAAAGGAAGCTTACAAAGGTAAAAGCAACAAAGCTGATAAGATGCCAGGAGGAACAATGTGGTCAAAGACAATAATCTTCACCACAGATTTCCTCCTGGCTGTGAGTAAAAAGAAGATTTGCTGGTAATCAATGGGCAGTAAAGACTGGATGAGAGGTGTAGCTATCTGAGCAAGTACGATGCAGCTGCGTGGCTATGCTGCCAGTCTTTGCCAGTCTTTGGAATGAGGTACATAACACTATGAAAAGAACTGTCTTAGACAAAGATATTGTTCCAGTAATGGCAAGGCATTTCTGTAAAACTAAATGCTATATAAATTGCCAGTTTTAATCACAGTTGCAGCCTGCAAACAAGAACTTTGATGTGAATGAACTGCTCCAGTTTTGTTTTCATTTATAGTTTTTAGTTATTTGTCTAAAGAGAAATGGAAAATTATCAGTTGTCACTAGGATGTGTTTATTTGCAACACAATAGGAAAAAAGCTTTACCCTTATATTTTATTTTGTACCTTTTTTCCTGATTCAGAAGATAAATTCTGATATACATTATTTAATCAGTTATATAATTTAGTGTAGATTGACTGTATTACTTTAGAATATGGTGAATGCTGTATTACTTTTTCTGGGTTAGCATTCTTTTTTTAACATTTTCTCTACTAATGACCTGAAACAAAACACAGTGATGGTATATAAGTAAACAAGCTTTAAATTCTTCCTTACTAGTAAATCAAATTTTTAGCATTGTGGATCATTAGTTAATACGTACAGCAAAGAATTGTTTACACTTATAATTATTTCTGATCATCATGTCCTTCAGGATCTTCAAAATACAAATACAATACATATCTTCTCTTGCCATGTTTGTTATTAATGGACTTCAAATTTTAAAATGTTATGCTTTTTCAGAATTATATCACCCTTTCAACTTTGAATGAAGGTAGGTAGAATTTCACAAGGAGACCCTTTTACTGTAAAAGAGGAGGTCGAAATGTAACAAATAAGCATGTTTCTTTCTCCATCCGAAGTCTTTCTATGGAAAACAAAGAGATGGTACAAGAATCTGTGCTCATAAGAATCTGTTTGAAAGCTGTAGAAGGTTTCTATGAGATGGTCCTTTCAAAGCTTTAGCAAAAGGATATTTGTTTATAACAGGCTGGAAATAAAGGAGGAAGACACTGGACAGTTAATTCCTTCAGTTCATGAAGACACGTGTGTGCATGTTGCTTTTAATAACTGCAGGTGATGCATTAGGTTTGTGTTAACAAGCCTTAAGCTAGAAGCTGGAAAGGCTTTGTTTCTAAGAGGAAGAATGTCTTTGTTGTCTAGCACCTTATTTGTTTTTCATCTACTAATCTCGAAGTTAAAATGTGTTGCTTATCTCTTGGGAATCTTTAACATGGGAAAGAAGGGAGATGAGAATATCCATTTAATGTGTGTTAAGAGTGAGGCTCTAATAGGAATATTATGCAAGAAATGAAATGGTTTTCTCTTGAGTGATAGAAGAGACTGTTAAAAGTCTTTTCAGTATTTGCTTGGCTTCTTTCTTCCCCAGTCACAGTTTTCAGTAACATGCAAACAAAGCTATATGATTCTGATGGAATGCTCTTGCTTCTATAATATCCATTTTAAGAAAGGTTTGGGAAGGGTGTCTTGAGACAAAATGGGCATAGAATTGGTTTAATTGAATAGATAAAGATTCCCATCTGGGAGCTTCATCCCTTCTCACCTGGGAACACCAAGTTTTACAGCCATAGTGATTATGTTGCAGAATTGTATGTTGGCTGAAAATGGCTCACCTACATTAACATTACAGCTGGCATTAGACATGCACTTTTTAAATTAACTTCCTGGTCATCCCCACTTACCCTTCTTTGGTTTGCAGGCTAGAAACAAACCAGGGTTTTTTTTGATGACACTAAGCCAAAGGATGCACTCAGGAACTTGTGCTCCCTCCACCACTAGTCATGCAATTACAGAACTAGCCTGAAGAAAGTCCAAAGTCAGGTCTCCTGAAATGCAGATATTGGGTTCTCAGTGCTACCTCTTTCACTCTGCAGAGCCATTCCTATTGCACAGCACAATGTAGATAAAGACCAAATTCCTGCTGACTAATGAACTCTAGACTCTTGAAAGTGCTGTTGTGTAACAGTACCCAAAGAACCTGCAGAAGGGGAGAGCATTTCCATGCCAAATGATAACCTATCTTATATAGCTTATTTAGCATTTGTTTCTGAAGAGTAAAAAACCCTGAGGAAGTTACCCAGAATAAAGCTGCTAAGAGCAAGCAATGTGCAGCTCAGAAGAATGGGTTGCTTCAGGGGAAAATTGGGAAAATTTCCACTGCGTAGCCGTGTTCAAGCCTGTGGCTGGGAGAAGGGCCATGTTCACTTTCAGGTTCACGTGAATCTGAATTTTACAGCCTGTTGATCTTAGGGTGGCTAGTGTTGAAAAGAAGCTGAGGAGATTTGTTAGAGAAGTAAATAGCATTCCCCACTGGGACACTGAATGTAAGTACTGATCCTTGGAGGTCTAGAATAGCTGTATCTGAGAGAAGTTCCAGGTAAATATTTTCCATGAGAAGATCTTGAATTGAGGTGAACAGTAATTTTCTTCTGAGGTAATACTTCATTAAGAGGCAGAAGATGAAGTCTCTCCTGATTCCCAAGAGCTCAAGCAGCAGAAGTTGTCACTGTTGTGAGGCTTGCTGTTGAATTTACGTGGTGTATGTCTGTGTCAGTTGGCTTCTGTTCACTTTCTTATCCATAGAGAGCACTGGTCCCTGCCCAGAAATACCGACATCCCATGCTCCACCACTACCTAAGCCTAAGCCTAAACCTAAAAAAGCTCCGCCACCACCAAAAAATGCCATTGCTGCTTCCACCACCACCAGCCATAAGGGTAACGAAGCACCTCATGCTAAAAAAAAGGGGAAGGCTCCTGCAAAGCAGCCTCCTCTCCCGCCGCCCAAGCCAGCAGGTGCCAGTGCAAACCGAGAAGCTGGTGAGTAGTGCCCGTGCAGTGCGGGTACGGTGGGTGCATGTGCATGGGGCTGCCTGGCCTGGCCTTCGGGGACTTGTGCCTTGGTACGTGGCAGTGTCACTGAAGAGCGTGCCGTGGATGTTTATAAAGAGCTTCCTGCTGGGCTCTGGGTCTGCTGGCCACAAACACACCAGACAACACACAGAGCCCCTCGCTGTAGAATGAACCTGTGTACAACACCAAGCACATCAGAGACAGCACTGAATACCCAGTTAAAGTGTGAAAGCTGGCAAAAAACTTGCCCAGAGAATCAGCTCAAGAACCAGCAGGGAAGAAGGTGACTTCTGAAACCAAGCACAAGTTACCCCTAAGTAAAACTAATTTGGTATTGCTGTAACTTTATAGTGGAAGTATCACCTCTTCCAGTTAATTTGACAATATTACAAGATCACAAAGAAGTTAAGAATAAAACCATGAAGACATCTTAAAAGACTGTTGAATAGCAGTTGGTTTAGCTGACAAAAAAAAAAAAATTACAACCATTAGAAATGACCAGGCTTCCCTGGTCTGTGCTGTGATGTGCTGTGATTCTAAGGAGAAACTGGAACTGGAAAATATCAATCATCAGGCACATAGCACATGTGTTTATCACCACACCATTACATCAAAATTCAGCAGTGATACAAGACTAAAGATTATAGGTGGATGCTCTTAAGGCACTGGACATGAGTTTGAACGGTTGCAGTGTAGACCATGACCAAAATCAAAATATCCACACATAATTTGAACACAAGCAGTATTGTGATGAATGGGCTCCATATACCTATTGGCAAACTTATACAAGCCCTGTGTTTTCAATCTCTGTCTGTCTTTTCAAAGCCTTCCAGTCCTTCCAGTTTTCTCTGCAAGTATTTCTCTTCGCAGCTTGTACATTTTGGCACATTTTGTATTTGAAGCATACAGAAAAAGACTGCTTGAAAACATTGCAAGACTTCTAGAATTACAATAATAACTTTGCCATAAAATATCCATTAACTTGGTATTAACTGTCCCTACTACATCAGACGACTGCAAGAATAAACATTTTGAAAATCCAGAATTTGCAGCTTAAATTTCACATGCAGCTGGAAAACTCAGCTCTTCCTAGGTGAAGCAGCCTTGTAACAGCAGACCTGTCAGAAATAAATCAATCTGTCACAGAAAGAAATGTTTATACCAGTGGTTGGTAACAAGCTGTCAGGTATCTGACTTTTTAGATTAAAATACATTCAGGTTCCAGATTTGTCTTCTATTAGCCTTGCTTAATTGTCAGGCAATGCTTGGAGACCATGCAGATGTAAAATATATCCATGTATGTCCCTTATTCTACTGGTAATTTCTTCCAACATAAAAATTCATTGTGTTCAAAGTGGGGCAGTACTTAATAAGTAGAGCTGGTTTGGAACAGTGTTGTTGTCAGATCTCCATGAAAGTGAACACATGATGCAGCCAGTGATCAAGTCCCATGAAGGAGGAGAGGAATATGAGTAACAACTTGAGCCATGGCTCTCCTGAGGGCAACATAGCAGGTTTCCATACTGAAATAGTGGAACTGGGAGAATGGGACTTAAATTTAGGCATGGATGTATGCCACAAGACAAACAACAGCCATTAAATTTTTCATTTAATCAGAATTCAGATCTTCTACTGAAAAAGAGGCATGACAGAAAATTGTCAGCCAGCCCAGTCAAAAACAACAGTAATAGCACTTTTGACCCACGTGGACACATAGGGGGGCTTTTTGTGGGAGAAATCTTTTAAGTTTCTGTATCTAATTGCAGGTTCTGGGAATAATGTAAGGATTTTTACAATGGAAACGTTTTGACATTTTCCCCACCACAATTGTGTGGCCATATATTTGTACTGTGCTGCAGTTCTTAAGTGTTAGCAGGTAACTGGTTATGTTGACCTCCAGCTGGCACTGAAGGGGATCAGAACAGAGCCTTTTCTTTCTACCATCTACCTACTCATTAAGATTTGTGTTAAATAGTATGCAGGTTGGAACTGCCATCTATTTCTACTGAATTATGAACTTCTGCCATTTTTCTGCTTCATTTTGTTTTGCATGTAAATGGAGTAATTTGTACCTGATGTGGGAAGATGAGTGCAGTATCAGTAGATTCAGGACAGTGCTCTTTACAGGCACCTGGGAGCACAAAGAGGAACAGCGATTTGCCTGAAGTTTCTGTGAATTTTTTCAGATGTACTGAAAGCTTCACAGCTCTCTAAATGTTTATAAACCATAACAGCTACAGAAGAGAACAGTGAAATGTGTCTTTTGAATTCGTTTCCATCTCCTTTGCGAACAGCCTTACTGTGAAAACCTTTTATATTGTGGACTTATTATGGCCTGTATCTGCACTTTGACTCTCTCCCAATCTGCTGGGGGGTTGTTTTTATTTAAATGTTTATAAGTTAGTAGGCCTTTCAGCAGATTTCTATTACAGCTTTCTGTTTTACTCAGCAAGCTTAGCCAGAAGGCTGCTATGTAACTTTATAATGCATTCATTTGTCCTCTGGAAGTTAATGAATTTTTAGAATTACATCAGAAGTGTTTGAGTTGGATGCATTTTGATGAAAAGGACGGAACCATTAGATGGGTATCATTTTTATTGCTTTTTAAATGGAAGTCAGAAGTATGAAGCTCCCATCTCAGGTGATGGGTGCATTAACACAGCAATCAGAAATGTGGCTGGAATGCACATGGAAATGCAGGCTAGCTGAAATCTCTAGTGAGATTTATTATGCATATATGCTTCAGTATGGTGAGTATCACAGCATTAAACAGCCAGCTTGGCCAGTTTGTACAGCTACTGTCAAAACCTTGTTTCACTACATTTTCAAGACTGCCCAAGTTGGTCACTGGTAAGATGAAGGCCTCCAGTACCTACAGGAGGCTTCAGTGCCTCCTCCCTTTTGAAGGTAATTTGTGCAGAGTGACAGCAGTGGTTTCTGCCTCTCTTTTATGGACAGACCCAGCTGGACTTGAAAGTACACCTTGGTTTTCTGCCCCTCTGCTGTTTGTCTTTAGGTAGGAGGACACCAGTTGCAATAACATTGTGAAAGGTAATTGATACTCAGTCCTCAGATGATCATTGAAAAGTAAAAGGAAAATCACAGGGTTTTCACAGAGATCAGAGCAAAAAATTCATGTAGTAGGAAAGGTCAGGCAGTTTTCTCTGCCAGGGAGCTTTTTTTTTTTTTAGCTAAGTCACTACACATATTTTTAGAATAAGTAGTGGACTTCTTAGCTGATGTCCAGACTGGGTGTAACAAGCCAATTCAGAATGCTCAAAACAAACTCCTACCCATTTGTAAGGTTGTCCTCTCTGCTGTTCCTGAGCAAGTATCCATCATTTCAATGTCTCCCACACAAAGGTGAAATTGGAACTGAACATTTAATCATCTCAAGCATTTACATGAAGTATTGTAGAAGTATCAAGTGGGGTTTTTTTTATTTTTCTGAAGACCAGCACAAGTCAATTCATGCAGAAAATACAGTGCAAAAATCATATAATTGCAAAACTGTAAAATGCCTTTTATTTTCTTGTTTTAGCTGGTTCCTCTCATGCAAAAAAACTACCAGTCTCCAAGTCTTCTTCATCACCATCTCCTTCGTCCACATCATCTCATCCCAAAGCCTCTAAGGAGACTTCCAGCAAATCTGGCACATCAGGGACTCCCAGGGGCAAGAAAAAACCTGGGAAACAGTCAGCCCCACGAACAGCACCAGATGGGGCTGCTTCTTCCCCCTCAGGTGCGACAGCTGACAGTTTGGAAGTGAAGGCAGAAAAACCCAAGCCTGAGCAAACTTCAATAGTAATTTTTGACATGGAGAACGCAGACCAGTCGAGCAAGCTTGTTGTGCCCCCTCCTCCCACCGCTGCCCCTCCTCCGCCTCCGCTTCCACCTCCTTTTCCTGCTGCAGCTGGTCAGCCTGCTGGCTCCTCAGATGCCCAGGATGTGTCAGACAGCTGTGTGGCAGGGCCAGGCAGCCCTGGGGCAGACACAAAGCCTCTTCTCCAGAGCGGATATGGCACAGCCCAGAGTCCGAGCAGTGCAGCCCTGGGCAGCGCTCCAGATGCCGGAGGAGAAGACACGGAAAGGTGAGACAGCATGGCCTGGGGCAGAAGTAAGGCCACGGCCAAGGAAGCCACATTTCTTTGCACTGTAGGCACCTGGGGATCTCTTCTGTTTCTTCACCTGACTGGGAACAGTTTGTGTTGCAGCCCAGCACAGTTTGTTCCTTGCCAGTGCCTTTGAGCCTTCCACCTGCAGTACCTCACGCTTCCCCTGAAGGTTGTTGCTCACGACCTGTCTGTTACTTCATTGTGGGGCTGGCACTGGGGTCAGCAGTTTAGCTTAAAGCTGGTGACACTTTTATTCATCTCTCATAAAGGCAAACAAGAAATTATGCCGAATTATAAGGGAGTTCTTCTCTGTAGATGTCATTTTTTCTTCTGTAGATGTAATTTTTTTTTTCTGTAGATGTCATTAATAATCTCACTGCTAAAGTTCTCAATTCAATAGCTGAATTTACTTGAACACTTGAAAATGAGGGCTTCAGGCTTCAATTAGAAGGTGTTTGGTTTTTTACTGCCTAGTAACTTGTCTAAATCTCAGGTACTGTAAAAACTGGTCAAGAGAAAAGTCGTAATTACATTTTTTAAAGCAAAATAGTTGGCAGAAAAATGAAACTGGCTTGTCAATTTGTCTTTTCCCTGCCACAAAAATCAGCATCTTTTATGTAAATCCAAGAGGGTTTAGTCTAGATGCCAGTAGCCTAGAGGCCTTCCTTTAAATTCTTGCTGGTACATCTGTTGCCAGCTCTACATTCCAGTGCTGCATCTCGCCCTGCTCTACCCTTCCTTTACGTAAAGATTTGCCCAAGGCAAAGGGCAATCTGCTGTTGGGACCCATGTCCCTAAGTGATGAACATGAACATTTTGAACTCAACTGCAGTGAAACTGTATTTACAATAAATAGGGTTAGGCTTCCAGAACAGAAATCTGCACTCCCATCTGCTCTCCAACGTGCTCCTCTCACCCCCGGCTTTATGAACTGTTTTCTCTCTCAGTCCCACTCCACAGGAAATAAAAACCAATTAGGGTTTGTCTTAATGGAGTCTTCACAGCACATCATTCCAGATTGTTTGCATCCTTTTTCCTAAAACACTTACATAGATACATGTTAAAAATGACTTATATATGTATGTTTTTTAGAAAGTAATTACTTTAACAGAACTTTTATTTTCATCTTTGCTTATTCAATTGCTTCTCCTTTGTGTTTTGTTCTGCTTGCATTAATGTGTCACCCTATCTGCTCATGAATAAACAGCTTGGCTACCAAAGAAGAAGGGGAGGCTCCAGATGAAGCATTCTCTGAACTAGTGGAGGAGGCTTCTGACACTGCTGCCCCTCCTGAGAGTGAAAGTAGCAGAGAGAGCCATGGCAGTGACTCGGACTCGGACGGGCCGATCCTGTACACAGATGATGACGATGATGATGATGACGAGAATGCAAGTACTGAAAGTAAGCATCCTGCCCAGAGGCTGCAGGCTGCCTTTTGCAGATTGTGTTTTGTGAGCATGCCTGACCCATGCTAGGGTGAGGCAGAGAGAGGAATGGCTGCAGGGAATGCTTTTAGGGGATTTAGTATTTTGTCACAACTGAGAAATGTGTCCTGCTTTTCCCAGGCAATCACAGTCAGAAACCTGCTGGGGCCTGTGCATGGATGAGAGCAAATCAATCATTGCACAGAGGAGAGTGCAGGTGGGAGGAGCAGGCTCAGAAGGACATGAGGGTGGGACAAGGCCTCCACCTTAGGGCATCACAGGCCATTCATTTGGCTTGCCCACATTGTGAGTTCCTTGTGGGACTTACAGGTGTGATGGATGACAGAGGAAGCCCATCAGTCATAAGCTTCAGTGTCCCAGAGTCACTTGTTCCTCTTTGATCAGGGTGTTTTAAGCATTAGAGCAGCCTTAGCAGACCGAGCAGATCACAGTAGATTACATCTAAGTTTTACAGCTTTGAAATTTCATCTGGGGTCATGACTCTATCATCACCCTAAGTGGGCAGAAGCCCTGCTGTGCTGAAGGGGTTGTCCTGCCCCCATTCTGCCTAATCCCTGCTCCCAGCTGTTCTTTCCTTAGGCTAGAGTTCATGTTTATTTTTGCTGGAGCAGCTGTTATTGAGATGATTTTCAGTAGAATCAGTGGTTCCCTGATCAGTTTACCCAAAGGCTTCTCCTTTGCTTGGCCAAAGAAGGTGGTAGCAGCAGGCTGTCAGGAGCACTAAGGAGGGCAGCCCTCCCTCTACCTCCTCCAGGGTGGCCTTATGTCAGTATGAAATCACCATCAAACCATGACTTGAGAGCCTTGCTCACAGTGTTTTTGGAGGAGGTGCTTCACTGTGCTCAGCAAAGAAGGCCTGAACACCAAGTGTACCAAAGTGGCATGAGGCAAAATGAATTTTTTTATTTTTTTTAATCTTGGCCACTGGTGCAGGAGAAGTTGAAGTGCCAGGTAGCTCAAGAGGCTGAAGTCTTCTGCAGTTCCTTGTTGGGTTTGAGTACAACCCAAAGTGATAGAAACCAAAAGTTCACGTGTTCACACAGCAGCACAGTGTCTTATGGAAAGTGAGCTGGGAGCCTGGGGTCTTACCAAACTGCCTGACACAGTGAAAATCTGCCAACCTAGTGCATATGTACCCCACCTCGGTCAGAATGTCAAGACACAAGGGAAATACTATAAAGGCTGTGAAAAATTCTCTTCCTTCCACAGCTGGCTGCAAGCTCTTGTCCCTACAGTGTCAGTTTTATGGAGAACAGATTGCTTCAGTGTCGGGGGGCTCCTGCCTAGGTTACTTTACAGGCACTCAGAGCACTTTTCTAAGCTGTATTTTTTGGTTTAGTTTACAAATAACTTAGAGATGGAAAGCTCTGTAAAAGAACTAAGTGATAATTGATTGAAAAAAAATTTGAAAGAATGAGGGAAATGATGATAGAATGAGACTAAGCCATTTAAGGCTGAAGAAAAAGAGCAGCAGGTTGCTAAATATACTAAGTAGATAAATAAGCCAACCTGTAATGTATTAGACTTCAAAGACATTTTAGTGTAGATTTGTCATTTTTATCCTGTCACTTCACAGATGACAAGTGATGTTTGTATCAATTTGGCTGGTAGCTTTTTTCCTCCAAGCCTTTTAGGTTTTTATTTTCATGAACTGAGCTAAAATTTTTCTTTTGATGTTAATTAAAATTCCTCTCCTGCATGTGGGAACAAGGTTGCTTTGGGGAGGTATTAAGGTTCTTACTCGGAGTTTGTGTCTGTAACCTGAGCATAAATGAACTAAATATACCCTACTCCTCCTTTCCTCAGGCTCTTTGGCAAGTAAAATTCGTCGTAGGGATACTCTTGCTATCAAACTTGGCAACAGACCATCTAAGAAAGAGTTAGAAGACAAAAACATCTTGCAGCGTACATCTGAAGAGGAGAGGCAGGAAATCAGACATCAGATTGGAACAAAGCTAGTGAGGTATCAGTCACAGGGTAAATGTGGTATCACTGGGTGGAGGTGGAGGAAGAGAATTGAGAACACTGGGTTCATGCTTTAAATGCAGCACAATGTGCGCTGCAGGATCTTTGTGGTACAGCTGTCTGGAAAATGGTGGTTTTATTTCTCACAAAACTTTAAACTGTCAATAATAGATTTTTTTGTCCTGCAAAAAGCAAAATCTGAGAGCTTTTGGGGTTTTGGGTACTTTGGTTAAAAAAGGAAAGAAGAGGAAGAGGGTAAGACTGAGTCCACAGTAATCAATGCCATGGTTCTGGTTCTTTCTCCAATTTGTTAGCAGAACTTCCACTTGTATACCCATCTCAGACAGAGCACTAGTTCCTGAACCATAGAGCATGCCTGTGCATGTTTTCCCTTCTGAAAAGGGAAACTCCAAGCTCTCCTCCCCTGGCTCTCCAAGTCCTTCATTAACATATGCTGATTCCAGCAAAAGAAATTGAGCCGGCCGGTGTTTAGTGTTTTACTGTGCCACTGTGCCTACCTGAGGCACATGTTTCTCAAGCTGTTAAACTGCTATGGGATGTATGTTACTTTCTCCTTCTGGACTTTGGAACATTGCATTAAAAAAAATCACTTGCTTTTACAGGTTTTTCAAAAAAAATCATCTTTATTGTGGCTTTTGTGGTCTCTGAGAATAGACTACAGCATTCCTGTACTTTGCTAGACCTGTCCTTGTTTCTGTTTGGCTCAGGAATGTTGTCCAGATTTGGAGGATGTCCTGTGTTTTTGGAGATTCCCAGATACAGGGTAGTCCAGTTGGTACTGCTCCAGTACAGAGTACACAGCCCTGCATCAACACCCAGAAGATGAGCTGAGCTGCTCTGTGAACTGGGTGTCTGGCCAAGGCATCTATTTCATAACTGAAGTGTAAGAGTGATACATCCACTGTGTAGAGCCCAAGGGTCATTTTTCTTCTGCTAATAAAGAGGCGTGGTTGTTATCATGGCTTTTCTGAACAAATCCCAGCTCTGGTGATCACATCCTGCTTGTCAGTCCAGCTTGGGGGCTGGACCTGCAGAAGCTGCTTTGTGGGTTCTGCTGGAGAGCTGAAAAGCAATGCACACAGCTCTGCTTTGGTGGCAGGAGACAATGTCTGTGTATGATCATACCCAAAATCACATCTAAGTTTGATACCAGTTCCTTAAAAATTCCTGGCATGGCAGTCAGCACCTGGCAGCATCGAGGTCTGGTGGAAAATCTGTTCCCACAGCTCAGTCAGGGTTGAGTCATGCCCTCACCTGGGACTTCCTACAGCTGGGACTCGTCACCTTTGGTAAACCTGCCAGTCCTCAGGGACAAATCTGTAAGTCCAAGAGTGATTTAAACTGGATGAGTGTCACGAGGCTAAATACAGTCTGTAGTGAACTGTGAGTGTTGATGAACAGAGAGAAACCTATCTTGGAAACACCTGCAAAATAAGTTTTACTGATGAAATTTTTCTTGCTCCTTTTCTCAAGTGAATAAGTGAATAAGTGAATACTTGTTTAGTGAACACAGAGACGACATCAACCATGTTCTCCCCAGTACAAATCAGAAAAATTAATATATCAGTTTGGGGTTTTTGTAATGGCCGTTGTTATATTTAGGTAACTAAATAAAATTAGGTTTCAGGTAAAGCTCCCAATTGTATTGTACATACAAATTAATGAGGAATGAACAGGTTATGGGTTTTGTTGGTTTTGGTTTTTTAACAAACTTTAGTAATACTTCAAAATATAAAAAATATCAAAATTCATTGAAAATATCTGAGAATAATCTAACAATTGCACAACAGATTATAATGATGGTGCTTAGGAACAAAGAAGGTTTATGGATTTATTCATAAAATTATACCTGTGAGGACTTTAAATTTGCTGGTACAAATTCTGTCATATTATTCAATTATCAGTTATTCACGTGTTCAAATGGCAACACTACATCTTTTAAAACAAATGGCCACTCTGGTTACATGAGCAGTTATTGTTACTGCCTGGAAATTACTTCCAGAATATGCATCTTTTAAGCTGTATTACAAATCCTAATGTGTCATTTGGATCTGGTTTAAAATCAGTCACTTACTTTGTTCTCACAGGAGACTTAGCCAGAGGCCCACAACTGAAGAGCTGGAGCAAAGAAATATCCTGAAGCGTAAGTATTTCATTCAGGTTTCATATAGTATTTACTTGGAAAGGGAGCATATGTTGGATTCATATGGAAGCCCATCATTATTGTTCCAGTATTAGAACCATAACTAAAGAGAAATTACGGTCTAGAACATAATGTGTCAACCCTTGATTTATACACTAACCTGTAACTGTAGCTTTGAAAAATTCCATTTATTTAATATGCCAAATTTTACTTGTCCCAGTCTCATTTCTTGAAGCTGGTCCCAAAGACCAGAAATTACTTCGATACCCTTTAGAAATAGTTCTAGGCTGGTTAACCTTCCACCTGATTTTTAGGAGGAGGAGGAGGAGGAGGAGAAAAGCATATCAGTTGGAGGTGAAGGTGGGATGGAAGGGCAGAGGTTGGAAGGAGGAGTAGAAAGAGGAAAGGCAAAGTGTTGAGCAGAAACTCAATACGTATATGCCAATTACTTCAGCTTCATATTCACTTCTGACATAAATGTCTTCTGTACTAAAACCTGCATAAACTTCTCACTGAATATCTTCCCATTGATTAAATCCTTCCTCATATCCCTGCTGAAAAAAATGAGTCTGTAATTCAAATAGTCAGGGGCAGAGGAAGTACATTAGATGTTTACCCTTTATACCTATTCTGCCATTTACTTATGTTGCTTCTGTTCTTTGCCTGGCAAACTCTTCAGAACAAGCATTGTTTTGTCTTCCTTTATGAATCTTTCCATAATAAAGATGTTACCTAAACACACAGTGCAACAGTTGCCATGCCCAGCTCCACCTAGTCCTGTGTTCATCTTGCAGAGGTAGCTAGTACTTGGTGGCTAAGTAGAAGAAATAAATGAAGAAAAGGCACTTTATAGCAATAAATCAAAAATTGCACAAATAGCAAAAAAAGAATCTTAAGGCCTGAGAACTTCTCACACCTGATCAAAGAGTTGGTATAATGCTGTTATTTCCCGCAATTGTTCAGTAAAGTTGGAGCCCATCTGTGCAACCCTGGTGTCAGCCCTGATGTGTATCATGCTAATGGGAAGGGAAGAAAAGAAAATGGGATGTTTACCTGACAGGATCCATGGACTGATGACTCTGTCACTTGCTCGGGCTAGCAAATCAGGGAGAGGGCAATTATTGGCTTTCAGGCAAACCATCCTGATAGTAAAATGCTAATAAAATCTTACTGCTGTTTTTTGAGCTCTCAAATGTCAAATAGTGCCATGTCTTGCTGAAAAGGGAAGCTGCAGTTCATGCTTGCACAGGAGAGGGATCAGGGGACTCCTGTCTGGCACATAATGTGAATAGACTTTCTAAAACTGTAATTTCCAAACCTATCAATTTCATAGATAAATAAAGATAAAATTGAAAATAAGAACTTTTTTTATATATGACAAACTGCTCATGGTGGACTGTGTGAGAAAGGTAAATCCAAAACATCTTTGGTGGTCCAGGATACGGCCACTAAGCTGGGAGCACCAGCTGGGCTCCCTTATTGCCCTTCCTCGCTTATCTCGGGGTAACCAACACAGCAGCAAACCTGTGATGTATTTAATATCCCCTTTTGCCAGTCTTTATTCCATTCACTGGTTTTGCAATAAGTAGCTCAAGACTGGAAAGCAGTTAATAGATTTCCTCTCCTGTTTCAGCTTGTTTACTTTAAGCTTTTGGCAGCACACCAGGCTTTGCACTCAGTGCCTCCTGCCATCCTCCCCTGCAGCTGCTGGGGAAGCATGTCTTAAAGAGGCCAAGGAGAGTGAAAAATAAAGGCTGGGAAGCAGAATTGTAAATCACAAAAAATCACAGAGACCCTGGAGAGCACATGGAGGAACTGCTTTTTGCTCATCAATGAGATATACAATATTTCAAGTTGAAAGTAATCTATAAAAACCAAAACAAACCAAAGCAAGACAGGGTTTGTGATGACAGTCTGATTCAGAGTCCTTTCAGGATGCAAGTTCTCGCTAAGCCATAAGGCACTTATATTTTACATCAAAATTATTGCCATTCCTTCCTGTGGATCATTTGAAAATATTTACATGTCTTAAATCCCTTTGTTGGTGTAGTCAGCTTTTGTGAGTAAGTTGGGATTTCTTTCATAAAGTTTCCTTCCTCATATTTTTTAAGCAGTGGATGGGGAGAAGGAGTTATATTATTGTGTGTATGTAAACTGCAGCTAAGGGGATGATGTATTGTTTTGAGTAATATTTATCAGACTTTGAGGTTACATTAAGTGGTAAAGGTCCAAATGTTTACTTCAGGATAAAGTTCAGCCCAAATCTTCTAAGAGGTTCAGAAAAAAAATCACTATTTTTTTTTCTTTTTTTTGTATTTCCAGTTAATGAGCAAGTCTGTTTTGCAAGAGGCTTTGTTTTGATTATATTTCCAGATAAACCAGTTACCGAAAATCCTGTTTCCAAGTACGATCGCAAGACATTGCAGGCGGATTTGTATAAAAACTGTTTGGATAAAACTATCCAGACTTCTGAGACTTCCCACACTAAGACAAAGTTAAGATAACTCAAGAGTCCACTTGAAGGAATATATAAAGCTCTTTGTTTTTTATAAAGGCAGGCTTCTTGTATACTGGCTTTGAACCAACAGTATTTATAGTATTGCATTATGGCAAAGAAACTTTTTAGTCTTCCAAGAATTTCAGAGTAAGACAACTGTATTTTTCTCCTGTATTTGTAAGGGACAGTGAACTTCCTGTACAGTGCACCTGCATGCCTGCCAGTGATGGCTTTGTAGGAAATGTTGTTTAGCTCTCAATGCTTGTTAAGGAATATTAATGGTTATCTTTGCTTGTAAAACCGGGAAAGAGAAACCGCTTTGTGCATTTCAGAGCCCTGCAAGAAGCAAGTGCTCTGTTTGTCTTTTCTTTCTCTTTCCTTAGTAAGCCCACAGAGAAGTCTAAACATAGCTAGTCCCATAGGGACACAATGGAAAGTTCAGTTTTATGCTCCAGGAGTACTTTTTGGTCAAGAATGGAGCAGTCCTCAAGCAGGACAATTTGTCTCTTCTCTTTTCCTCTTCTGCTACAAAACAAGTGTCCCACAGAACAGGAGGTGACCAGATTTAACGTGGTAAAAGTTGCAGGAGCAATAATGTATAGATGACAGGGAAGCTGCTTGTTTGGCTTTGACTGGTGGGTTATTTAACTTGACAGCCACAATAACTGATGCTAAACAAAATTGTTTCAATTAGGAGTCAAATTCCAGTTTGACCTCCTAGGAATTGCAGGCAGGGAAGGAGGGAAGCCATTGTTTTGCTGGGATCTAATCAGAGACTTCTGCAAGCCAAGGGTGCTCTGTGGGCTGGTTCTTTGCCAGTAGGGCAGCAGCAGGACATCTGAGGAGGGGACTTGCAGCTGAGAACGCTGTGTTTATATTTTCTCTCTCCACATCACACAGATTAGATCTGCTTTTAAGGTGGAAAGCGGTGATAAGTCTGTTCCTGTGCATTAATGTGTTCCTGTTTGGCCAAGTGAGTCAGTTCATACCTGCAGCCAAATCTTGGCCCTCTGGCTGGAATTTTCCACAACACCTACAGGAACCAGGAGCACCAGGCCCATTATTTTTAGCACCACACATCTTCTTAACTCCCTACAGCAACTTCTAAAACTTTTACCTTAAAAGACCAAAAACACACTGTAGTTTTTGCTGTTTGTAGGAATTTGTATCCAGGCAATGTCTCTGTAGCACCAAGCTTAAAGCAAGACTCTGCCTGGCAGGCTGGAGGTGGGAAATTGGTGCATTAGATACAAGTCAGTGCCAGGGACATTGCCCATGTGCCAAACAGCAGATTCAGGATATTACTAGCAGCCACAAGATTTCAGTCCATTTCCTTTATCTCTTGAGCTCTTGAGAAGTAAGCCAACTTGAATGTATAAAATCCTGTGCCCAACCTCTCATGCAGAAGACTGACTGTTCCCCATGGGTTTGATCCCATCCCGTTTTTCCCAGGATTTGAAGAAGCTCCTGGTGCCTCCTTTTGGTATTGTCCTCCAGAAGATGGCCTGCTCCAAGGGGTGCCCAGACCCTCTGCCCAGTTGCTAACATGCTTGCCCTTTCTGGGAGGTTTTCCCTTCACTAGCCATCCTGCTGTGCAGTCATCTGCTCTCCACAGAGACGTGGCTTCGCAGCTTGGGGATAGGCAGCTAATCTTCAGCCTTTCTAAATGTCTAGAGCAAGTTTTTAAAGGTGTTTTATCCTCCCCCAAAATACTAGAGAAACAGTATTTCAGATGGCCGTGCTGTTGGTAGTTCTTCCTTAAGGTACTCATTAAGCAGCATGAGCCCCTGTTTCTTACATGAAGCATCTTATTGCTGCTTCTTAGGAGACACTGTGGTTTGGATAGCAAAGAAATGCCAATATATGAATAATGCACAGCGTATTTTACAAACTAAAGTAAGAAAAGGGCAGTACAGTGATGTGTACATTCAGTTGCCTTTTTTCCTACTATGTCTGCTACTGGAGATTGTCCGAGGTAGGATTTAAGCAATTCCATTCATGAGGGGACAAGATTTTTTGTCAGATGATTCCCAAGTGAATGGAACCCCAAAGTAATAGTTTTTGTTTAATTACCTCAGCTACTGTGTCTATTGATTGCAAAGACAGGATGTTTAAACAAAAGCCTACAGATTATTTATGTGTCCTAAAACAGCTAGAGATCTTTTGACCTTTTTAGGTGAGGATATTATGAGTTATCCTTTAAAGTTACAAGTTCTTAAATATACCCAAGTTATTTATTGACAGATACATTAATTAAAGAAATTAAAATGTAGATTAATCTATAACTCTCCAATTATAGTTATTCTTCAGTTTGAGTCCATTTACAGTTCCTCTATGGAAACAAGCTATCCATTTCTTTTCCATTTAAGAGAAAAGCAATTAATAAACCATAAAAAACATCTATATTTCAATGTCTCAGTAATATCACTATCAACCTGAGATCCAGCCTAATCCTGGCAGCAAGCCTGTGCGATTGCACCTTGCTCTTGGAAACTGATGTTGGTGCTGGAGTCTTCTCACAGAGCAGATCTTGGGCAAGCATTGCCTTTTTCCTACTTCTTCCCTTCTTACTTTTTCATTTTTATAATTTGTCCTCTCCTCCTTTCCCTGATATTCTTCTTACATGAAAGCATTTGAGTAAGCAAAGGACATCTGCAAGTACCATGAGGTGTCCTGTCGTAGTTTTCTCAAGTGTCAAAGTCATTACAGAGAAATTCTTCTCAGGCCAGGTCACCTCTACTAACACAGCAAGCTGGCCATAGGAAACAGGGCAAATACAACTATACCAAGATTTAAAACTCCCTTTTCATCTATACCAGTTGGCTGCATCCAGAAAAAAGGAATTTCTTTAAAGTTATAGCTAGCCTTGAACTGTAATGCAGACTCTGTAATCCCCAACCATTAATAAAACAGGATCAGAATTTTATGTATTTCTCTAGGTGGGATATTTCAGCCACAAAACTTCACATATAGTCATCAGAGTTGGACTGAAAGAGCAAATACTGTCCTTCAAACCATACATCAATTTAAAAACTTGCTGAGCCCACGTGAACATGTCTAAGTGTGCTTTTCACTGGCAGTCAAGAAATCAAGTTTGGTTAGAACAGAAATTTGTTAAAAGGAAATTGTTTCATTCATATGCCCAAATAGATTCTAAAAATGGACATAATTTTCTGCTGTACTGGTTCATGTGGTCCAGCCAGTGGCCCTTAACCAAGAGGGCTTGAGTGTTGAATCATGTGCCCCCATTATAAAACCAGAAAAATAATTAAATAATAAAACCAATTTGCTAACAAATGACAGTGAAACAAATGTCATTGATTCATGTCCTGTAGCAGTAGAAGAAACTTGGCTAATTCAAATACTCAGAGCAAACTTTTCACTTGGCACTTATAAATTAGACTCTTATTCTAAAATCAATGTTGGAAGTAAAAGCAACGATGATTGTAATGTTAAAATAAGTAATTGAAACATCAGGCAACTCTTTCAGGGTACTTGCTTGCTGGTACACAGAAAGGAAATGACAGGCACCTTCTCTTTGCTGTGCTCGTGACCCACAGTTGACTTGAGATGTCTACAGAATCAGGGGAAATGCGGATAGGGAAAAGAATGAGAGCATACAAAAGCCAAAAAGCAGACAACACATGCGGCATCATCCAGAAACATGAGGAAACATGAGCCAGGACTTGGAGTTCTGAAGCTTTCAACCAAGAGAAATACAGTATGTGCAGTTATAATACTTAAATATTCACTCCTTTTTATCTCTTCTGAAAACAGAGAAGAATGAAGAAGAGGAACAGGAAGCCAAAAGAGAAATAAAACGTAGACTCAGTAGAAAGGTGATGATGTGCTTTTTTGTATTGTGTATTTTTGTACATAGAATTATGTTGCATAAGAATCTAAAAATCGGTGTATAGACATTGCTGCAAATGTCCATCAGTCATTTTCCCAGATTAGAAATCTGTTTAAAAAGCAATACAAGTCTGTGTTGGGGGAAGCCACATCCTGTCCAGTTCCCCACACCTGGAGAAGCATACCGAGTCTGGCCATATTGGTGTTTCTAAGCAGGGGACATAACGTGGTTTCCTCTGTAGCATGACCACCCCTATCACATTGGATCAAGAACAGCCACACCTGTAGATCCACTCTTCCCTAGAGAAGTGGAGAGGGCAGCAAAACAGTGTGACCCCTACAAAATCCCTACAGTGCTTTTCTAACCACATCAGTGGTTTTAGCTTCTGCAGGTGGGATCATGCTCATTGTCCCTGGAAACAGAGCAGTTCTGGGAGAGGATAGGAAATATCCCTGGTGTGCCTGTCTCTGCAAAAATACAGTTTTCCTTAATATGATCATCCTTAGTTAATTAAAGTGAATATTGTTTGAGGTGACTGAAACAATTTGACATCATAATGACCACTAGATGGTCAAAACCAGGTTTTTTTTTAGGTAGATACTTCCAATTCTCACATACTTTTTGGTATTACAGTTTTAACACAGTATAACCATTAATGCAGATGGCCTAGTGGGGTAGTGACAGTTGCAAAGTCACAATTAATATTCCAGGGATAACTGTCATGCTTCTCTGTGACCTGCCCAACAAAGACTATTTTTATAATTGAAGAAATCAGGTTAGGCTGCCTCCCCATTCCTGCGCAGCACTCCCTGGATGGTGCCTTTTTTTAGACACCTGAAAGTGACCCTATTTAGAAATACCATTAAAGTTCTCTTGAGATTACATCATACCCTCCTCTTTTATTTTATTTCATCTTATTAAGCATACTATTTTCTGCCTCCCGCTTACAGCTCAGTCTGAGGCCTACAGTGGCTGAACTTCAAGCGAGAAGAATCCTTCGATTTAACGAGTACGTGGAGGTCACGGAATCTCCGGATTACGACCGTCGTGCTGACAAGCCTTGGGCCAGGTTAACTCCTGCAGACAAGGCAAGGGACAAATGTAGATTATAAGAAAATGCTTTCATCTGTCACTTCTGGGGAGCTTTCCTCTGGTTTACATTCTCTTGATGCCAGCATCACAAATGACATCTGCTGGTGACAGCAAGATTGTCATGGTACTACTGTGCATCTACTGCTTGCAGCTAAGAAAACCCACTCAGGTGCCTATTATGAGCATATTTTCCACCTCCATTATGGTCGTTTGGGCCAGAATTTCTAATTCTTTTTTTATAATTTTTAAATAATTGCTAAGGCAGATAAAAGTTTACCAAAGGTGGCCCTGATCTGTGGGAATTAAGGCAGGGGTTTGCAGGCAGAAGTCTGCATCACTGCCACCAAGAGTTGCTTTTGCCACTCATTTGAGTGAAAAAAATATAGAAGCTGCTCCATCCTCCTCAAGGTTCTTGGCCATAACCACCAGTACAGGAGCTGACCACGTGCATGCAGCAAACCTTCTTGGGAAGTTTGCCCCTAACATCCTGCAGTTAATATAGCCCTGCTGCCTGACTACAAAGGATGAGACAAATGATCCTGTGATTCTCATTTTTAAAAAATATCAGTCAAAGATTACCATGAAGTACTCTTCCATTTCCCTCCTATACTACTTAATGAAAGGGGAGCTGTAAGATTCAGGTCACCCAAAGTGCTGGCTCTTAAAGCACTGGGTCTGAACCAAGACCTATGGACTTTATGGAACTCCTGTGAGATGTACTTGACACGAAAAGTGGTGTGTACAAGAACCCACTCTATTTTAGCTAAGGGTAGTGAAGCACTGATTTTATTTCAGCTTGTATTTCAATATTAATATTAAAAAATTGCCAGCTCATCTGACAATCGTATCAGGTAAAGGGGAAATAGTTAAAAATGTAGTCAGAAGTGTTTGTAGATGTTGGTTATGGGAGATGCTGAGCACTGTCTAGTCCTACCATAGTCAGTGGGGGGTTAGAGGACCCAGCACCTCCACTTTGACAGAGGTCCAGTCAGGGTAAACTGCACTAGAAAAAAGGCAATGGAGTTTCCTACCTACTTCAGGGTAGCAGTTTTTAGTCTCAATTCATTTTGTAATTAACAGGTGCTCAAGGCTGATTCTGTGAGCCCCAATTTGGTGAACTTAGCAGAAAAACAGACTTGGGGTTGCCTGGAAACTCCCTTGTCCTTTTTTTTCCCAGAGAAATCGTTCTTCTAATTCCAGTGGGAGCAGAAAATTGTGCTGCAATTATATTACAGAGCTGGAGCTCTGCTGTCTTTGTTGATGATCTGGTGCTCAGAAATAACTGTCTCTTTACTAGCTCTACAGCAGCCTCACATAAGCATGCTGCTGTGGCTAAACACGACCACCCCTGCTTAAAACAAAGTTTCTCATTTATAAGACTGCAGCCTGGTGATGCTATAATTTTATCATTCTGCTTGTCTGTTCTGCTCTGAAAGGCATGCACACCAGATGACATTTATTTGGGGCTTAATGAAATTATACTGTCTTTATTTAAAGTGGTGAAAGAAAAGAATGAGTAAGAATAAACTGTAATTTCATTTAACAGTGAAGGTAGGAAGGTGTGTGGCATAGAAACAAAATCTCTTGTAGTATACATTAGAATATTTCAGAAACTCTATTTATTACTTGATGAAGTAAATTGCTGATCAGTCTCTTCACAAATCAGCGAGGCATTTACAAACTGTACTGAATTTCTGCTGTTCTTTAGTATCTGCCAACTGAAACCCAAGCCTGAAATGTCCAAATAATGAATGTCATTTTACATAAAACTAATCAAACCAAGTGACTAATTCCACTTTAAAAAAAAAAAAAAAAAAAAGAAGAAGAAAAAAAAGGCTGTTCATCTTGCATTCCTGAAGTCCTGTCTCTAGAGGGGAGATACAAGGACCCTGCTGAGAGCACGGTGCCTGTGCAGGCAGAGTGACTCACCGGCTCCTCAGGGCTGTGCCTGGAGGTAGAATCCCCTCCTGTCTGCCTACTCAGCAAGTGATTGTCGGGGTAATTCAACCCCTTGCCCGTTTTTGTCAGTAAAAGTGCTCTGTTGCAGTGTGGGCTTTGTTCACCCATTGCAGTTGATTTGGTGTTTCTTGGTTTACTTTGGTGCTTATGCTTGTTTGTTTGTAGTGGATAAGTACTTTGAACAGCTGTAATTGAAAAGTAATTCATGTTGATGATCAGATATGTGTGAGAGCTGTGGGTTACAGGAAGGGAAAATGGAAATGGGAATTGTAAGACATCTGCAATAGTAGGGCCATGTTTCTTTCAGACTCTTTATTTTCCTGAAAATTCATATTTCTTATGGTTGCATATATCATTATTGTTTATTAGGCAGCAATACGGAAAGAACTGAATGAATTTAAAAGCACAGAAATGGAAGTACATGAGGAAAGTCGGCAATTTACCAGGTGGGTGAATCTCTCTTCTTGTGTAAGTGTGAGAAATGAGTATGACAGCAACTCTCTGCTTTTCTGCAAGTTCTCTGCAGTTGTGTCATGATTTGTGTGGATTCCTATCATGAATCCCTTTGAATCCCACCACTGATTCTGTTGGAATTCCCAATATTGCTGGTGCCATCTCTAGCTGATAACAGCAGTGCAGATGACTGCAATGGAATGGTCACTATGTAGAAAAAAATTGTTTGGGGAATCTAAAAAATAATACTGTGCAAGAACCCATCAGTTCTTACAGATAAGTTAGTAATCTTCAAGCACACAAAATAAAAGGGGTTTCCTTCTCTGGCAGCATTCCCTCGCTCATTAAAGTATACATTTGTGTAGATGCATTTCCTAAGTGAAAATTAGATGATGTTTTGAACTTCAGAAAAGCTCACCAGTGTCTTGGCGAGCTTTCTAAGGGTCACTTAGGCTCCTGGCAGCAGTTTCTGGGGAACAAGATAGTTTACCTTGTTGCCACTTCTAATGTGTTCATGTGGATTCGTTTTGTTCTCTGCTTTAGATAACACCAAGATGTTGTCTGAAGCATTATTGTTTTAAGGAGCTCTGAAGGGTCCACAGTATCTTAGCAGGCTTTCAAATTTGGCAGAATTATTCCTAAGGGGAGGGACACACTTTCTGTAATCTCCATGGCATGTGTGCATTTTTCTTGGAAGTTACAAAGGCTGAAAATTGCCACGAGCAATCAAAATTTGATGTTAGGGTTGGCTAACATTGTGTACATAGTATTAATGTCTTTGCTTCCGCAGAAAATTAAGTCAAACAAAACCAATTGTCTAAGATTGGGTCCCTTCTGTTTCCTGCTACTGTTTCAACCCAACTCAGGATCTGAGCTAGTGAGTGTGAATCACCTAATTAAAGAATGCATCACAAGGAAAATTCATAATGGGAGATGGCTGTTTCATGTATTTGCTGCTTCACTGCTTGATTCCACAGCTTCAGTGATTTCTTTCTCACCAAAACAGGGACTTTTAAAAAATAATAACTTAAAGTCACTTCTGTATAGATAGAACATAAACAAATTAATTTTTAAAAATTCAAACCAGTTTCACAGACAGCAAATCTAAGCCAGAAGAGGAACCAGGATGCAGGGTTTTAATGGAGTGTTGTATTCTGACCACTAGAAAATGCCTTTTTCAAACATGGAGATGTATCTTTTCATTTGGCTTCTGATGTTGTTTTCTCTTTAGGTAGCACGTAGTATATATTTTTCAGAATATATAAAAATACTACTTTTTAAAAAAGAGCATCCCAAGGGAGAGAATAAAAATATCAGGTATAGAAACCAACCCCCTGCTTACATTGTTGTGTTTCTTGAATTGCATTGCAGTATTGAAGCCTAAGTACAGACAGGCATGATTCATGCAACAAGAATTTGCTATTTTTTCATGAGCTTTGGGAACTGTTGAGACTGATCACAACTGGATTCTTGAAAGCTGAGCCAGGAATCTAGTGTAGTGACAAACCAGTAAAAAAGTGAATTAATTTTTTCAAGGATGACCTTTGAAAATGGAGTAAAAAATAGGCACAGCCAAACTGTGGTAAATATAGGCAATGATTCTATAGGGTGCTGAAAGATTTCAACCTGAGGGAAATCAGGTGTTTTTGTTCCGTTTACATGGTCTTTTGTTTCACTGGTCATGTTGTTGAGTTACTACACAGAAGTCAGAAGAGTAACACTAGAAAAAGCTAATTAAAGCAGAATAACATGCAGATGTTTTAAGTCAATTGCAATTTTGAAGATAAAAAGAGATCCCATTTTCCCTGGGGCATCTCATTAAAAGTTACGTACTTTCTGCTACGTAATATTGCATTGATACAACAAAAGTGATTTAAGAAAACTGTAGACAGAAATCTCTGGCCAGAGAATTAATTTCTTATACTTTAATTATTTTCAAGATCACTGAGATAATGCAAACCAAAAGGCACTTGCATTGGCACCTGATTAGCAAAGGCTATTCTGTGACAGACTGAGACAACAAGGAAGCTGCTTACTAAACAAAAATAGTTTATAGTCTATGGTTTCCTATACTGTAATGATGTCAACTGACTGGTTTTCTATTCCTAGTAATTTAGACTGATTCTTTCTGTTATTTCATAACAAAATCCAAGAAAATTATTTTCTAAAAATAGAGAAATCAATACAAGTTTTGGGGGAGCATATTAGCAGGTGTTCATAAAGTGTTTCTAATGAAAATGCTATATATAGTCCAGTATATTGTTTTTCTACAAAAATACAAAACCCCTGTGTCTTTTTAGCAATCCTCTGTACCCTCATTTAGCGGATGAGCTGGATAGTTGTGAATGACAGGCTTTGTGCACACCTCCTTCATTTGAGAAATGCATCCCTGTATTGGATTGGATCAACTTACAGGGATAATGTGTGGAACTGTTAAGAGAAAATGTGTCAAACAAAAACTTAGATAATGATGCATTTACACAATAGATTTAGCTATGCCTTTTTCAAGCATCTTTTACTACTTCATGGACAGATATGTTTTTAAAACCATTTAAACAAAGATACATGTCTATACATTGAGAACCTGATACCAGTGCCCTCCTTACCCCTTTGCTTGGATTCATTACATTTAACATGATTTAGAATTTCAATTCCTGTAGATTCCTAGCTTATTATAGAAAGGGTTGGTGACACCTTTTGGAGCAACCCACTTCTCTAGCCATCATACAGGTAATCTGGAGTGATGTACATGCCCTACCTAAAAGCCTAAAAAAAGTGAGATATATTTAGGCCTTCATGTACCTCAGTTCACTGCTGTTAATAAGAAGAAAGCATCTGAAATGCTATACAATTTTCTGCTTGCTTAAAAGAAAAAACAAAATTTTTGTTAGCCTCATTTTACACAAGGATTAAAACCCCAGAAATTTAATTTTTATGGTTTAGCAAAGCTTTTCTGATAATACTTACTGATAGCATCTCCAAATAACGGATGCAAATAATTGTAGCTAAATCTGTATTGGCAAC
Source organism: Dicaeum eximium (assembly GCA_013396995.1). Lineage (NCBI taxonomy): Eukaryota > Metazoa > Chordata > Aves > Passeriformes > Dicaeidae > Dicaeum > Dicaeum eximium. The sequence continues at coordinate 2,764,516 of VWZP01006945.1, forward strand.
CAGACAGATTGGAGAGTCTTCTCTGGCCCTGAGGCCAGCAAGCTTGGCACAGCAGAAATCCATACAGTTAACCTGTTCCTCTCACCTCAAACCAGGGTGATGTCCCCCCCTGCCCAGCCTGCCTGCTGTCCTGTGCTAACCCCAACCATGCCCAGGCAGTACCTGAAAGCACTGGCTGACCCAAGCCAAACTCTGCCACGGACACACTGGCAGGTTAATGGTACAGACAGACAGTGACTCACCAGTGCTTGAGCCACACCAAAGCTCTGTTTGGTTTTCTAAGTAGAGAGAGATGGACAGCAGGAAATAGCAGGTCCGACTCTAAACCAACACAGATCAGGAAAATCAGGAATAATTGGCCCACAAAAGGAAACAGCTCTGAGAGCTGTTGATGAGGATCAGTGTCATTGTCAGTTGAAATAACATAGTTCTAAGTTTTTCAATTTATCTTTTCAGGTTTCATCGTCCATAACTGATCACATCCCATATTTCAAGTAAGAATTTCTTTGGGGAAATCATTGCGTCCTGAAGACCTGAAATTGCACTGGAACTTTATTGAGTATGAGTGTGTACTGCAGCTTACCCTGAGGCTAATGAAGAAAGTGGCCCTTGTCTTTTCAATGGACAAATGATTAGTCTAAGAGGAGAACCCACAGAAGCATTTTTCCATGTTCAGACAGACCATGGTTCTGTGGCCAGCCCACACGGACAAGCCAGTGGACTTCTTTGTCAAAGCTCCACAAGTCAGGAAGTGCTGAAGACAATCGCTGGAGAGCCTGCTGCCAGGATCTCATGGGGCTTCAAGGAGTTGGGACTGAGGGTAACAAAGAGGGAGGAGGGGTGACAAAAGAACTGAGAGCTGGGGGAAAAGAGACTTTGTCAGTCTACAGAGATAAGTGGAATGGATGGGACTGCTCAACAATGCACTTGGCCAGTGGGAAGAATTATTTTTTCAAAGAAACAGAGTGTAAGCAACTGTGCATGTAGGTTTTTTTAGTGGCTGCAGCCTGTCTTAAAAAGATAGCAAGCCATAAGTCCTCGTGTCATCAGTACTTTAGGAAGATCTATCATTTTCTTTGGTGCCAGTAAATACAGTTGCCAGAAATTAGTCCTAGTATAACTCAACTGTCTTTTTTTAAATCCCAGTGCGCATGCTTCAGGAAAACACATGGAACATTCATACAGAACAAGTCATATATTTTTTTGTTTTTTAATGTTGACATACTCTGGATCCTCACAGATACATAAACAGGATATGAAGGACAAACAATGTGACACTATGAATGCAATGAAATGCTTTGTGTTTAGAAACACTTCTTGCTGTCTGTTGCTTGCCATTCAAACCAGAGGGATCATTATCTTTGTCATCCATGGCAGGCAGTGGTGACAACTTTGACATCATGCTAGTGTGAATCCAAAGTCAGAATTGAAATTAGGCACAGAAGTCTTTATTAATAGGCCTGAGCAGTGACTACTAATGTAACTTCTTACATTTAAGGACTCTTGCACTGCTTTGAGGAAGAACTCCCAGATGAATCAGTATGTCTTCAGCTAGTGGTCCTTTAAAAGTGAAAGAAAAATCCTTGGAGTGTGTCCAGCCTGTTTTTGTTGGGTGTGAAGAATGCTTCTTAGATTCATAATTTTTTATACTATCTTGAAATTGTACATGTGAGTACAGTACTAATAAAATTAAGTGGTATGGAGTGTGAAAGGCAATACATGGTTTTTCTAAGTTGGCCCAAAGGCCTATTAAAAAGCCTGTGGCATTGTTTACACTAAGAAATTCTCTGTCTTATATTAGCACTTATTTATCCTTTGAATTAGTGTACACAACATTGAGGGGGGGTCTGGAATTCACATATGCATACATTTAATGCAGTATTACAATATATTTGCTATTTATCCTTTCTAATGTGTGTACATATTACAATTTATTTTTGTCTTTTATGTGTCCTGTTCAGTTTTTAATTATGAAGTGTAAGTATTTCTTTTTCTGGCAATAAAAGGTCTTTGTAGATGTGATTTTTACCTCAGAACCTGTGATAGATTCTTGTGGAATGCGTTTAGTTTATAAAATTGAAGGTTGTTGTTAGAGATGTAGCCTAAAGGCAGGAAGGCAATTTGATGGCTAAAATTAGGTATCTCTCTTTAGAGCTATTTACAACAAGACCAGGTTTGCATAAATGAGGTGGATTATTTTAATGAAGAGCACTTCTAGTAAGAGGAGAGTGCTTTCCAACAGCTGTCACTCTCCGTCACTTTATTCTTTTTAAAGACACTGGCAAACCTTTTTTAAAAAAGGTAAGGTTTAAATGAGTGTTAGGATCCATTACATTTTGGTAAAAATCTAGTGATGTACAAGCCACAAAATATCAATAACCGAATAAAAAAAGCCAGCAGGAAAGAAAAGGAAGCAGAACCTTCCTTTTTTAATGGTATCAATAAGAGCCATTAGGATTCCATTTGCAGAAAATAAGTTTCTGGAAAGCCTATCATTTTATAAATATAGAAACACCACTTTGACATCAAGGAAGCAGTGAAAATGTATTCTTTTACTAAATCATACAGGAATTAGCAGGGCATTAGAGCTAAGGTTTGTCAGCAATTCTGGTAGAATGCTAATTTTTATTTTTAGAATTTGAAGAGTAAACTTAAAAGTTACACTAGAATAGTTCTGCTTAAACTTTTTTTTGTTGATGTTGCCAAATTTAGGAATGTGTGTCCAGAATCATACAAAAGTCTACTATGTTGACTTTGAAGTATAAAACACAGTATTTCACTTCAAAGGATATGAGTGGAGCAATTAAATAGATCTCAGTGTTGTATTAATCATGTTGAAACATTTGAAAGCAGCCAAGACAGTGAAGGCAGAAAGACAGCTGTTGCACAGGCAGAATAACTCAGACAAAGGTAAGGTCAGATTATAAATATTTTATATAAGACAGTAGCTCCACCACCATGCCAAAGTACACACCAGTTACACAAGCAAACTAAAACTTGTTATAAAGTGAAATAATTGACTTTGCAAGAAGATATTCCTTTATACTAGGCCTGGATCATGGATGGAAAGTCATGTGCCAACCTTTTTGTTTAAGAGTAATAACACAAAGATGGGGATACAGTTTGTGGCTCAGACTTCTTCAAGCTGAAGTTACGTCATAAGAAATAAGGATGTGTAGGGGAGGTATCACTTAAGCTTTCCCTATCCTCCTGGAATTGCAGGGTTTTTTTTTAAAGTATTCCCTCCAAGCCATTCCTAGTTGCAGGATGCTAGCCTTGGTAGAGATGTGGAGTTAATTTCTAATTTCTTACTATTTTGATAATAATCAGATGCATTGTGTGGCCCACAGTTCAGTGAACTAATTAAGCATATTTATGTAACTGGACAAAAAGAGTTGTCTTTATTGGAACTTACTTAATAAAATCTTATGTAGTATACTTGCAGAATTAGAACTACAAACTATCCATAGTGTATTGTATCCACAAAGAGACATTGAATTTTATATACTATTTTTATATTCTAAATTTCACCTGGCAGAAAAACAATAGCTGTAAAGTGTTGTCCATGCAATAAAAAATAACAAGAATTTGGTATGTCACCATGTGCAGTGAAGCAAGTTTGCTTTGAGAAGCCTGAAGTCAATTTCTGCTTCCTCACCTAGTTCTCTGTATTGATAATTTCAAATGTTTTCCAGTTGCATCAACAACCCATTGGAAATATTACACCATATACCTGTTATGGTGCTGCATGCCTGCTAGAAGGAAAAAATTGGGATAAGACCTGAGAAATTAATGAGTGAATAATCCTGGAGTTAAAAAGATGCTAAACAGGCAAAGAAAAAATAGCACTTTTCATGCAAAGTATAGTATAGTCCAGTTGGCTAAGAGGGATCAGTACAATAATTTTTATCAAGTTGGATGAATCATTTAAATGCCATCCACAATATATGACAAACCTTACACACATAATAACTATGTTCCCCAGAGTCAGGTATGTCTACATCCACAGAAAGAGAAAATGAGCAGCTTGAAGTAGTGGTTTCTGAAATTATCTCATATATAATATTTATCAGTATAATCACACATCACAGCATGGTGCTGTGGATGCAAAAGAATGGATGCTTAATCAAATCCTAATTTCTTCTTCACATAAAAATTTGAAGTGGTTCTAGAGTGTCTCATCTCTCTTCTTTTGGGTAATATATATTAGTCTTTATAACTCAAATACAGTCTATTTGAATTTTTTAAAATTGTGCTATATATGTTGACTCAACAAGTACCAAAAAAATTTTTAACTAAATGCTAATGATTATTTAAACTAATACCATTTCAGCTGGTGATTTGGAACATGTTAGGATCAGAAGCAACATCTCTTCAAAATCACTGTAAGTATTCATGGTCATATGTAGTTCTACAAGACTGCATTTATTTGTTGGGTTTATCATTTACCTACAGTTGTGCATGTCCATTGCTGTGGTGGACTTTACCAACCTCTGATGTGTGGGGCAGGACAGCCCCACCATCTGCTTTGGCCACCCTGAGCACCTCTTAGAGAAGCACCACAACCTCAGTGTTGACACAGAAAAAACACATCAGATAAGCACCTAACTTGAAAGCCAAATGAAAGCTGTGAAATGAAGGGATGAAGTATCCCTGATATTATAGAAATTATACCCCCCTCCTTCCAGGTGAAATTAGTGCTTGGTTTCCTGCAGAGACACTTGAAACTCAGACCTGTAACTAATAATACTACAGCTATGTGAGAGAATTTGTTTCAAATTAACAGTTGCTTAACCTGACTATAAACTCAATCTTAGCCCCGATTTTGTATCATAAAGTGCAAGAAGATCCAGCCAGCAACAGACTAAAATCTAATCTAGTCTGGCAGCCTGGGAATCAACCAAAACTCCCTGACTGTCTGCAGCTGGCAGGGCTTGGAGTCAGGGCAGGTAGAGCCACCCTGTCACCTGGGTACCTGGCAGCACAGGCCTGTGTGAGCACTGCTAACATCCTAAGCAGAGACCAGGATATTGGCCCATGTCTTAATGTCTGTTAATGCTTTAATGATGAAGCAAATGAAGCTAAAAGCCTGCATTAGCATGAGACTGTCAGGTGCACATGAACCATGTGTTTAACGCTTTCATGTCCTCTGGTTTTAATGATCTTCAGAAGTGAAGACCTGTGCCATTGCTGTAAACTAAACTGAAAATATACTCAGGGTGAAAAAAAAAAGTATGGATAAACTTGCCTCCTGCCTTTAGGATCTTCCACATTTAGTTCCATTATTGTTGCTATCTGTATTCTTATTATACCAAGATCGGTGCAGTGCTCACTGATGGGCCATGGAGTATGATGCAAAGAAAAAAAAAATATTCTGAAAAATGTTATAAGGTTGATACAAAAATATTTTGAAGGTCAAATTAAAAAATATGGAATAGCTTAAAACTTCTATTTTACAGAAATATGAAAAAAAAAACCCAAAATTTATAAAACTGTATCTATAGAGAAAAAGGGAGAAATGGAGTGAAATTGACATACATTTGCTGCAGTGTTCAAACAGGTTTCAATTTATTAACTTTAATAATTAATAAGGTCTTGTTTCACTTTGTGTTCCCATTTCATTTCAAGATTTTAATGGAAATAAAGGTTATATTAACTAGATACAGCATTTCACCAATATTTCCTAGAAACTACATACTGCATTGGAAACAAAGAAAGCAATGTATCTGTACCTTCTTGTTCAAGCATAAATTCTTTATATTAAAAAAAAACTTGCAATACTATGTCAAATTTAACAATATTTGAACATTGTTATGATATAGTAAAACGTTAAAACATTGCTAAACATATCTTCTCTTCCTTTCACTACTTTGTGTGGTAGTATGTTGATTTGTAAACTTGTATAAATTTTGGAATTAAAGAAATACTGTGTTTTGGATTATTATTATTATTATTTTAGCTGGTGTGATTTGAAACAAAAAATATCAATGGCTTATTTGAACAAACAATTCGATCATCTAACTGTATCAGCAGCAAGGAAAGGGTGTGGAGATGGCACATGCTTAATTGCCTGCAACTGTTTAAGCAGCTCTTAAGTTTTGGGCAGGAGAGGGGGTTTCCTTAAAAAAAAAAACAAACAAAAAAACAACCACCAGAATTCCATTTACAAATCTGTGAGAGGCACAAGAAGACTGCAGAGCAGAGGCACTGTTGCACACACAGGAGCTGATAAAGCTGGTAAGTTTGTGTCGCTTCCCGGCGTTCTGCGGCACAATAGCTCAAGCAGTAAATCACGGTAAGGTCTGTGTGCCGTGCTTAGCACACCGCTGCACCTTAAACACAGGGAGATCACAAACCTGTGTTTCTGTGGCAGAGCTGCAGTACACCGGGACAGGTTCAGCAGCGGGAATCATTGCACATCTGCCTCTTCCAAGCAAGTCCGCACGGACACCGCGGAGCGATGACTCCGGTAAGGAGGGCTCGATCCCACACCCACAGCAGTGCGGGTTGCTAAGCTCCAGTACGGTCTTACGGGGGCCCAGTACAGCCAGAAGATTCCTACTTGCTGAACAGACTCTAAGGCGGACACAGTCACCTGAAATGGAATTGTCACGTCAATTCATTGGAATTAAAATTTTGCATAGAGGGTGTCACCTATTCATACACACTGGGCCAGTTCTTAGACTTAATTTTTTTCTATTGATTTGATGAAAATCAGTGAAAAATTATTCTTTAAGTAACTTCCTTTGATTTCATTAAATGTTCCCATTTACAAGTAAAGTAAGGCAAACAAATTTTAACCCTTGGTTCTCCACTGCCTGTCATGCTATATAGTTACTGGTAACTACAAAAAATGTATCTGAAACATGATCAGCTTAGAATTGCTGTCCCTCTAAAATGTACTTTCCACATGTTTCATTACTTTCAAAAGTTGGAAGGCTGTGGAGAATCAATACCGATAACTTTTCAGCTTATGCAGGGTGGATTTTATGTAACAATTATAAAATGAATGTATCTACTTGGCTCAGAGTGATTGAATATGGTAACTCTAAAGAAGTGGCAGATCTGATACTGCATTTTACACAGGTATGTGCTATCTGTGAATGCAAGTAACTGTAATTGTTGCAAATTAATGACAGCTGCTTCTTGAGGTTTTATCTGTAATGTAGTGTATATATATATATATATATATATGCACACAAATATAGTCCAGTATCATCACCTGAAAAACATTAAAGAATGTATTGGGTACATATGTTATGCTTGTTTTACGGTGTTTGTACTAAACAAGGAAACTGAAAGTGTGCTGCCCAGTTGTACAGTACTGAAGGATACTCTGCTCTGCACAGCTCCCAAGTGCCTTAGACAATTGTTTAACTCTTTGAATTATAGATATATATGAATGAATATATATAAATAGAAAATTTTAAAAATCACCTCAATAAAATTGTTCAGAAAATCTTTACTGAAAATATTTTGTTCTTGAATCTCTAGCATGTACATGGGCATACATAGTAGAGTTAAATTAGAGAGGCTCCAGAGGCCAAATTAACCCACCCCCCTCGTGGAAATGAGATGAAAAAATGTTCCTGAAACCTTCCTTTGAATTCTGGCAGTCCTTCAAACACATCTGGTAAATTCCCTGTGTGTGGTGTATTCACGGAGATGTGTGTTCAAAGAGGTGATACTGGTTTAAAAATACAAAGTTAGGGTCGTAGCTCAGTGGTTTGGAGACCTGATCTATGTTCCCAGTTTCCCCTTTTTTTTATCAGAAGTGTTTATAAGAAGTGTTTTTTAGAGTTTCATTGACAGCAGATTTACAGTGGAAATACACCCTCTGCACAGCAACAAAACTGATCTGCACAGCTGAGGGTTCAGCCTAGTCAGCAGTGCATCTGCCAATCTTTTAACTTACAAAGTGACTGACAGTAACTTTTGTTTTTAATTAATTTGCAATAATTTCTTCTTTGCAAAAACTAAGAGAAAAAATGGGCATAAATTTCCTCACACAGAAGGCAAGTTGATGATTATGTTAAGGATGTGCTTCTGGCATACTATCTTTTAAGTGGCTGCCTATTGACAGTGAGACTGTTTCAATACTGACCATTTTTCTTCTGCAAGCCTAAAAGACGTGGTTAGTGACCTGAGCACTTACCCCTCCGTCTCTGTAGATGCTCTTTGCTGAGTTCTGTCAGTAGTCTCTGCAAAGAGCCCAGTGAGAGAGTGCAGTGGGATGGATGGCCTTGTAAGGCTTGGATGAAATGAGAAGCTTAAGCAGAGTCTCCAAGACACTCTATCATACACAGTTCTCATACATGTAATACTAAATATTGAATTTTGATATTAATCAGGAGATGACTCACCCTCAGGTATCAACAAAGGAGGCAACGTGGTGCCTATTGTTGCTTATCCTCAATTCAAACTCATCCCCAGACATATTACTGTTACTGTACATTAGCAATGTTCTGTGATATGGGAAGGAACTGTTTTAATCTGTGTGAACATATACTACATATTCTTCTCCCTAAATACTTGGAATTTAACCAAGTAATTCAGGGGAAGGATGTAAATTAAAGAAAGACAGAAAACACTGAGACTTAACAGGTAAACTTACCTTTCACTTAGGAAACAGCTGACTAACAACAGAGCTGAGAGCAAAAGTTTTGGGTTTTTTTCCCACATCCAAACTGATACAATGCTCCTAGACCAGATTTGGGGCGTGTGGAATGACAGTGCTGCCACCACCAGATATGGAGGTGACCAGGTTTATGGGATTGTGAAGCTAATTCTATCACCAAGTCTATGTACATGCACTCCTGTGGATGCCAGAGAGGCACGTCAGAAACTTGGAAGCAATAAGGAGTAATCTAATCTACATCATTAGCCCACAAATAAATGCTAAGTACTGTGTTTTCAACAGCTGAGTGACTCTGCTCTTCATGACGTTGTGAAAACCCAGCTCTGCTGTTCCAGCTGTCGCTGGGTTGGCGGTGCAGACACACTGTAGGGAGGGAGGTGTTTTCATTTCGCCGTCATGAAAAATCCACCCGCAGGCTGCGGTCCAGGAGGGGTCACTGCCGATCTCCTTGTGCCGCGGGGTGTGTGCCACACCCGCACAGGGCTGACAACAACGAGACACTCACCGGGCACAGGAAAGTCCAGCCTTTGCACAGATACATGCAGAGATAATCTGGATCCTGGGAGTACAGGAGTTATTTCAGCTGATGGAGTGGATCAGATTAGACTGTGCACTTCTCTAAGAGTGGTGTGATGAAACTTGGTAAAGATTCAAGACTTCAGAAAACAGGCAGAAGAACGAGGACCTGGGTTCTTTGGAGCTTTAGTGACACCTACTGAAAACCAGTGAAATCCACCCAAATATGACTAAAGCCAATAATTTAAGGTACATGCATGTATGTATATTTAGCTGCATCCATACACACATAATGTGGGTAACTTTTCTGAATTTTCAGTGAAAACCTCTTCTTAGCTGTTACTGTTTTATTTGCGTGTAAGCACATGGAAAAAAACTGCTTCCCTCTGTGTTTTACTTTCTCTTGAAAAGTAACTAAGCAGGTTTTAAAATACCAAGCATACTTCTCTTTTTCTTAGCAAGGAGCCTGTACGCGAATACCTGTGTTTGTGCACAGCCCCCCTACATGGTGTAAGTAAAATTTATACAGCTACAGTCATACTGCAGAATGGTTCACGTAGGAAAGGACCACAGTGGAACACCTGGTCCAACCTCTCTGCTCAAGCAGGGTCATGCTAGAGCACATGGCACTCTTATTTTGTCCAGACGGTTCTTGAATACTTGCAGTGAGGGAGACTCCACAGCCTCTCTGGACAATCTGTTCCACTCCGTGGTCACCCGCACAGTACAGAGATTCGCCCTCATATTCAGGTGGAACTTCCCGTGCATCAGTTTCTGTCTGTCGCCTCTCGTCCTGCTGCTGGGCCCCATCAAGCAGAGCCTGGATGCAAACTCTCGACACCCTCCCTCAGATACTCATAGGCACTGATGAGGTCCCCCCTTAGTCGTCTCTCCTCTGAAGAGGCGCAGTTCCCCCAGCCATTCCTCGTCAGAAATAAGAACTCAAATACAAAAACACTGCTAATACCAACACGCGTTATTTACTCCTGTCCTTCAGACTCAGCCCCCACAACCCGCCCGTCCCCTCAGCGAGCCCCGCCCCGGCCCCGCTGCTGCGCACGCGCGCTGCCCCTTGGCCGCCTGCGCCGCCTTCTGCCATTGGGGGCGCTGACGGCCCGACCCATTCCTCACTATTTTGAGGGGAGAACTGGAAAATGTGTCTCCGACCAGCATTCTTCTTGGGTCCACTGAGCCTCTCGTTTATCAAAATACTATTTCAGACTGAGAAAAGCCTCGTTGCTTTGTTTTGTTTTTAACTGGGAAACAAGAACTTACAAACCCGGCCAGACTGGCCGTTTATCTCGTTCCCCCCGTTGGTCACCGGTCTATCCCAAGATGGAGGGCAGAGGCCGGGGGCGCTGAGGCCTGGCCCGCGTGGGAGCGAGTGGGGCCCGGGACAGTGGGAGCGGCCGGGGGACAGCGCCATGGTGAGTGTGCCTTGTTCTGTGCTCGGAATTGCCCGGGGAAGAAGGCATGTTAGAGCAATAGAGTCGGCCCCAGGTAGTCTGTATCGGCTGTAAGGCGTTTTGTTAGGTAAGTAAAGCCGGAAACCTTGCTGGGAGTGTTTTTCCAGGTCAGATGTGGTAACTCGTAGAAAAGGCTGTCAGCCAGTTGAGAATCCTTGGTGAGTTTGTTGAGCCAGAACGCGCGTGTATTTCGATGTTAGAGCTGTGCCGGGTAGTGGTGCTGCGGGTGGTCCTCATGGCTGTGGGAGCAGCCGTCTGAAGCACGAAGCAGGATGTGTCTAGATGAATTCCCTTATGCTCGTTTCCCGTGTTTCTTGGACGAAGTGTGTTGCAGAATTCTTTCCTAGGGCTGTATGTTAAACTGTAAGTGGTGTTATCAGGTATTTACTGTTCGATGTGTTGCCATTTGGCAGCTGAATAAGCTGCGTTTGCTGTTAGAAGATATGAAATTGCTGTGCGTGTGGGGACATGAGTTAAGCTCCCACAGGTCTCTTTATGCTTTGTCTCCAAGCATATGTTTATAAGGCATAGCCTTAAAACGAATACAGCAGCACACTACAGGTTCTCTTAAGATCCATGTAATATTTAATTTTTTGTTAACAGTTAACCAAATTTCCTTTTGCAGCCTCACAAGAAGAAAAAGCCCTTCATAGAGAAGAAGAAAGCAGTAACATTTCACTTAGTGCACCGAAGTCAGAGGGATCCTCTTGCTGCTGATGATACTGCACCCCAGAGAGTTCTGCTGCCCACACAGAAAGTAAATACTCGCTTTTAATACTGAGGTATTATTCAGATAAGAAACACCATGGAGAAAAATAGGTGGTATGCAATTATACAGCTCAAAAACATAGCCTGAGAGAAGGCAGTTTTTAGTTCAGCTTATTAAAAAAAAAAAGGATGATGTAGAGAATCTCATAGTTGTGAGTTACTGCTTGATGGTTGAAGGATGACTTAACTGGCATTAGAGGTGTAAATGTATTTTAAAAACAACAACAAAACTTGCCTAACTCACTGTGATAAAACAGGCATTGTTGGGTATGTTGCTGATGGGAAGGTCCTGCTCAGACAGCACCCAGACATGGAACCAGCTGATTGCAGCATTCTAATTGGCTGTGAATTAGGGTAAGGAGTGGAGGGAGGACCACAAGGACTTCAACAGTCAGACACTCTCAGTTAGATGTGTTGCTTTTCTTTTTGCTAGTAAGTTTTAAATGGACCTGAGTAATTAAATGTATTCCTTTTGATTATTTTCTTCTCCTCCCACTTCCTAGCGGCATGAGGAGCAAAGAAGGGAAGAGCAGCGCAAGTATGGTGTCTTCTTTGATGATGACTATGACTATTTGCAGCACCTCAAAGAAGCCTCTGGTCCCTCTGAGCTTGTCCCATCTGTGCGTGGACAGCAAAGCAGAATTGTCATCACAAGTGAGGGGCACATAGAGGATGAAATTCAGAGAATTTCAGTAAGTAGTATTTTTGCTAATGGTAATGCTGTTCTGTGGAGTATTAACATCCTCTAGGCACATTAATTGTGTGTATATTTTTGTGTGTGTGTGTATATATATGTATATATATATATATATACTTATTTATTTATTTATTTATAAGGATCCTTTTGACCCACAACCAGACTTTCCTACAAGTACACCCAGAACCTGACAAGCCAGAGTTTACTGATAAACATTATTTTGCTAGCACAGTCTTAAAACACTTCAGGTACTCACGACAAACCTTTCTCTACAGAGATGGCTTGCAGAGGTGTTTGTTTGAACAAGTTGTGTGTTTTTCTGGGCTGGATGTTTGTTTTTAAGGTTTTGTAGAACTTTTGAATGCTCATGGAGTTAGGAATATGCCAGGTTGTATAATCAGCACACCATGTTTTTAAAGGAGAACGTAGTAAAAGCCAGATGGAATAGAAACCAACTTTTCAATTGCTGGCATAACTTGTAGAAGTTCATGGTGCTGGATCACGTAGGAATGGAAAAGCAGTGAATGCTTTGAAGCAATGAAATATGCCATTGCCAGTCACTTACAGCTGAGGGTGTTTGATTTAACCAAATATTGTAATTTTAGTGAGAACCAATAGTCTTGGTCAGAAGTACCTTTCAGGTACACCTTGGTGATACTAGGTAAGATTTACAGTTGGGTTATATGTGCACACTGTGAAGCTTTTAACAAGCCTTTCAGTAAATGGGTGAATTCAGGCGTGTGTTAGTGGTCTCCAAAACAAACCAAAAAAAAAAGTAAAAATTTCAGTGTGCCTGCTGTACACCATTCTCTAAAAAGCTTTAGAGATTAAGAAAATACTGCTTCTGTACCTGGAGGGTGTTGACATGAGAATTGATGCTGCCAGCACTTTACATAGCTCTCATTGTATAACTGAAAATTTGCCGCAGATAAGGTGGCGCTTGTTGTAACATTTGAGTAGTGCTCACAGAGTTTCTCCTGGTCACAGGAGTGCCTGCATGATTTTGTTAGTGTGAGCTCAAATAAACTGAGAAAAACTACATTGTGATCATGTTTTTTTTGTTTCTTTTGCTAAGGCTCCATCCATTAAGTTGCCTTCCTCGGTATTTGCCACAGAGTTTGAAGAAGATGTGGGATTGTTAAATAAAGCTGCTCCTGTTTCAGGTATTTTTCATCTTTCTGTGATGTGAGTTGCCATCTAGGAAGTAGATGGTAATTAAGGCTTCTATTGTGATGTCATTTTTTTTTTGGTTAGAACAGGCTCAGTAGCAGACATAAGGAATGATCTGTGAAAGACCCATGTTTCAATTTGAGACCTACTTCTGTGATTGACTAGTAAGAGTTCTAGAGCTTTGCTTGGAGAAGGTGAATCCATGAGCTCTTACTGTTGTGTAGCAAAAACAAACTAATGACAGGGGAAAAGTGTAGATAATACTATTAATTTATTTTTCTGTCTGTTTGAATCCGAGTCTGGAACTGGATTTTCACTCAATTTCTTCTCAAGTGCTGAGTAGTGTTTACATTGCTTCACTAGTGTTATTTCAGTGTTACAAGCTGTGAGTAGCATTTTTTAATGTATCCATGTTTGCACTGGGCATTAACTCCACAGCTATCTCCATACATCATAACAATAAGGAATTGTAGCAGTTCTCTCTGTACTGACAGAAGGATGCTAAAGACAATTCTGTTAATTGCAGCAGAGAAACACTTTTAAACCTTTTGTAATGTAGAGAATTTAGGGTTGGAGCTAATGCTGACAGTTGATCATGTGGTGCTTTTACCTGGATGTTTTTTCTTTTACAATATTCTATATTAAAATGCATTTATGGAAGCTTAAGACCTCTGGGAAATGGGTTTTTTTTTCTGAGTGATAAAAATTGACAAGAGATTGGTGACATGCCCTGGCTTCTATCAGATCTACAAATATTCCTGAGGAATTTTGTGATTCTTTGGTTTAAGCTTTCCTTACTGCAAATTAACAGTCCAGCTGGATTGTTTTTTATCCAGGAAAGTAGCTTTCTAATGTCAGAGAAATGTAAATATTTATGTTTTGTTTTTTCAACTTTCTAGGACCACGGCTAGATTTTGACCCAGATATTGTTGCAGCTCTTGATGATGATTTTGACTGTGACGACCCAGAAAATATCCTGGAAGATGATTTTGTTCTACAAGCAAATAAACCACAGAAGGGGTAGACAGAGCTTTGTTGAAATATTTGTCATATGTAAATAGGAGAGATGCTATTTGCTATTGCATGTGGTGGTGTAGGAAGCCACAATAGTTTCAAATTTCAAATTGAATACTTTGGTGTGTTGAAAAAAGTATTACCTTGTGTTATTTGGATGGTAGCTTGCAAGATGAAATTTCTTACGTTATCCAAGAGATGGGTTTCATTTGTTACTTTGAGCTCATGGATAATATGCAGTGTTTGGAATAATAGTGTTCTTGAACTGTTTAAAACATTGTCATCTATTACATGTAAAATACATCAGTAATAGAATTGATGAGGGCTAATGGGTGTTTCTGAAACCTTTACAAACATGATATCCCACTGCATTTTATCTACTTAGGTTTTGGTATCATTCTCATAATTTCATGAACAATAACAGATTTTGCTGGTTTTAATAGTCAAGATGCAGCTGGTACTTTTCTCTTTGGGCATGTACACCTGAATGTAAAATCTTCAGTCTCAGTGCACAGATGCATGATCCAGCCAGCAATGCTTTCAGGTCTCAGACAAAAGTCTCACCTCAAGATGTAAATCTGTTGTTGCCAAATAGTTTCAGATAACCCAGCAGAGGTCAGAGCTATGTAAAGGTCTATGTATTTTTCTAAAACTATTTTATACTTCTGTTCAGGGAACCAGATGCTGAGGATGAAGATGAATGGGAAGATATGGAAGATGATAGTGATGAAAAGGATAGCTGCAGTACTGATAAAGACTATGATTCAGAAGGGTCTTTGTCAGATGGTGAGGTTAATGGACGGACAAAAGAATTCCTTTTTATGCAAGAAGAAACCAGGAGTCGTTTCACGGAATATTCTATGACATCTTCAGTAATAAGACGGAATGAGCAGTTAACCCTGTTGGATGACAGATTTGAGAAGGTGAGGCTGCTCAAGAGTGTACTGTGAAGGATGTTAAATGCTTCTTTGTCTATTGATTCGTTTCATCAGGCAGTGTCCTGTACACTTGTGCAGATTTTACTGCTTTTAGCAGTCAAGGCATCAAGCCACTGCTCTTTGCATGTATCCTGCATTTAATACTGGGTGTCACCTAGGTTGTAGTGTTAATTGCTATTGCAAGGCCTAGCACTGATGGAGGTAAACAGAATTACTCCAGTGACTATATGAGCATTCATAATGAGTGTTACACTTTTGTCTGAGAGACTCAGTTCAATGTAGCAAGCCATTTACAGGTCCCTGGTCAAGTATGCATTCATGAACAGAGCATGGAAATAGGGTATAACTTTTGTTCTGAGCAGTGACAGGCTGCTTAAGGCATAGATTGAAATAATGCATCAGAACAAAAATGTTTTCTAGAAGCTGATTTATATGTTATCTTATAATAACTTTGTGAGTCCCATGTGGAAAGAATACCGACAGTAAGGAGGAAATCCTACTGCAGATGTGTTTGGCAGTTGTTCAGCAAATGAGAGGGGAGAGGAAATAGAGGCAAATAAAAAGAAATGTGTGGCTCTTCTTTAAGCAATCAAGAAGTTGCTTGACAAATGTGGTCTAATTACAGACATCCACTTCTTTATTTTAGTTTTATGAACAATTCGATGAAGATGAGATTGGAGCCCTAGATAACGTGGAGTTAGAAGGCTACATTAACACAGACAATGCTCGGTTGCAGGAAGTCCTGGATGATTACTACAAAGAGAAAGCAAAGAAGTATGTATTCCCAGAAGTACTGCTTCCCATAAGTAGTTCTGTAATCCTCTGTTTATATGGAAATTTTGAGTGTGTTGTTTCAAGTTCATGTACTGAAAAGATTGCATCCCACAATCAAAGCAGCTGCATATGGGTATTATCCATTTGTATGATAAAATTAAGTGGAGGAATTTTGTTGGTTTGAGTAGGTTATGCTCCCTTTGTATAATTGTGTTGAACTTAATGTAAGGAGTATCTATTCGAGGCATTCATGCTCTTGAAAAGCAGATATACTTCTTTTGTTGGCTGTGTCTTTGTCCGAATATTTTTAGATTATTTTGAGGAGGCTTACTTAAATTTCGTTGGAAATAACTTTATTGGGTGTAGGGCTTGACTTAAGGGAATCTGGGCTTACATAATTATACATTTTCAGTAACAGATAAACTGTATTTTTTTGTTCTCTGAACTTTGAAAAAGTTGTGTGAAATTGGATGCTCTCGAACCTGATGAAGATTTGGACTCTCCTGCAAATGAAGAAAGTGAGGAGGAAAAGGAAGAAATAGTAACTGTAGTTATTGAGGAGCCAAAAGAAAAGTGGGATTGTGAATCCATTTTGAGTAAGTGTTTTGAGTTTGCTTATTTGTTCTTAAGATTTCAAAGTAAATGATAGGTGATTTCAGAACTTTTTTGACAGTGTTTCAGGTAAAATGGTTTATTCTCTGAGCACAACGGGAGGAATTTCCAAAACCTTAGTAGCAGTACAATTCATCATTTCTCTTTGCAAGCCTTCCTTGACTATTTCCTTTTTTGTTTGTGACTTAGGTACCTATTCAAACTTATATAATCATCCAACACTTATTAAGGAGCCATCAAAGGTAAAATTATTAAACTTACTCTGATGAAGAACACTGGGAAAACTTGAGATAAATGTATTTGTTTTGTCAATGGGTATCTGTTTTAAAAGACAGGAGGCAGAAATGAGGGTTGGGGAGGGCTCTGGTATTATTTCTTCACTAAAGAAGAGTTTGGATATATTTTTTCTTATTAGAAGGAAAACTGAGTCAGTTCAAAGTTTTTGTAATAGCTAGGCAAAAAAGAGCAAGGAATTTCCTTTGTTGTTATCTGTGAGACACCTTTGTGTAATCTGTGTCTCACAACCACATATTTGCTCAGGTTTGTTTTCCTATGGTCTGAAACGATTTCTTCTAGTTCTTTGGTCTTCCCATATATTCCCCATCATTAGAGCACAGCTTGATAGCCGCAAATTTGAAATGAAACCTTTTTCTTGCAAGCTTATAAAGGAATATTAAGTGACTATTTAAGTTCTTGATTTTTTTCAGTAATATTTAACTAAAAGGGATGTCACATATTTTGATTTCTTACTTTGGGATTAATGTCTGTTTTTGTGGAGGAGTTAAATAGTGGGGGAGTTAAATATTAAGTCTCCTCACATGAGGAGACTTAATATTTATTACTGTTAAATCTGGACCTGAAGTTTATACACTGGTAAGGCAGTGCCATGTGCACTTCCTGGAGAGAAAGCTAGGGGCCACTAATTCATATGCACTCTATTTTAGCCCAAGCCAATAAAAATTTCTCAGAAGACTGGGATTCCCCTCCACGTCTTGCCTCAGAAAGGTCTCACTGCTAAGCAGGTGGAACGCATGCAAATGATAAATGGCAGTGACCTGCCAAAAGCATCAACACAGCCTCGTTCCAAAGCTGAGAGCAAAGAGGATCGCAAAGCCAGGAAACAGGCAATAAAAGAGGAGCGAAAGGTATGCCTGACTGCAAATAAAAGCTTGCAAAGCATTTTATTTTACCTGAATTCTGTCTTACCAACTTTGTTTAAAACTCCCTTGTCATGTTTGAAAGTAATGGGAAAAACTTGCTGGTCTCAAAGGACTAATTATTGCTTCTTTTGCAAAAAAAAAAAATTCTACTGGAAATAAAGTTAACATCATGCTTTTGTCTTACTGATTTCCAGTATCAAAACTTTGGGTGTGTTAGTGTGGCCACTACTGCAGATACAGCTGAAGGAACATCAGATTTCCTTGCAATCTAGAGTAGCAAAGGAAACAGTTACGATGTTTCAGATCACACAAAGTGAAAACTATCTGAAAGAAATGTAGAAAATCCTAATTGGCCACAGTGAAATCCTAGCTGTTTTACTTAGGAACTGAAATTGCCTGCGTATTAGAAGCTTCAGCTAACTAAAGATGTTTATCCTGTTGGTACACATATTAATTTGACTATTAATAATTAGTGCCATAAATAACATTGTTGTCCAGATTGCTCTTGTTTTGATGATTTAGAAGAGTTAACTGGAATGGTTTGATTTTGCATGTTAATTGCTATTTGGTAAATTTCTCATTATTCCTACGTACAGGAACGCCGAATGGAGAAGAAAGCCAACAAGCTGGCCTTCAAGCAGGAGAAAACAAGACAAGAGAAAGAGTTGCTCAATCTGAAACAAAACATGCAGGGTCTAAAGCTGTCCTGATGAAACTGAGAAACTTACTGGGGAAACATCCCTAATTTTTCATTTGTATTGAGAAGGGAACTACTAACTCTCACCTTTGCCAGTCCTGCTCAAAGGGGGTTGTTCAAATCTCACTGTAACAAGACCGACCCAGTAACTTGTCATTTTTTCTGGGAGACATTCTATATAAAATAACGTATTGGTGATATCTATTCTGTCATGAGTGACATGGCAATTGCTGCAAAGTTTCATTACAGTAGAAATGTATTAAAATTATGAATATTTTTCTTACAAGTTATCTCTGAACAGAGTTATATATATATTTGTTGAATGTATTCAACAAACCAGCAGAATCCTACAGATTTGATCTGATTAAATTCTTCTATTAAATTATTTCAGTTTATAAGACTATTTTCATTTATGTTTATCTCTCTTATACTGATGGTTGAATATAGTTCCTTGCTATGATACCTTTTATAAGTCAAGGAGTTTACACCCACTCCTCCTTGGTTCTTTTTTTTGGGTAGGTTATTTATTGTTTTGGTACTACGATGGAAGCCTTTTGTTAACAAAGGTGTCTGAAAAGCTGTTCTGTAGCTAGACCTTAGCTCTTACCTAACCTGAGTTTTACATTTCCTGGCAAATAAAATCTGTCACAAGAAGTGGTGCAACTACAGTAGTCAGTGACCCTGAATGTTGCCATTGGCTTTGCTGGAAGTACTCAGTCTGAGTAGGATGGCAAGCAAACAGCAGATACTTGGATAAAAAGTGTGTGTTGCAGATAGTCACTGTCTTGGTGTTTCTGGAATACTCTTCCTCAGGTCTTGTGTTAAATTTGGTTTAATTGGAATATAAACTTATTACCTGCTACTGTTGTTGTAAAAACGTTCTAAAGATGAGCTGAGGGCCAAAATCTTTAGGTTTGGCGTGAAGTTCAATATTTATACTGTGAACATGAATTATTTTGATAGTGAATTATATGAATAGGATTTGTAGTCAGCCCTGAATCCTTCTGTATTCGTAAAAAACCCCTTGGGTTTACATCTGTAAATTACAGACAGAGCAATCTTCTGCCTTTATGTGAAAAAGTAACATTTTTACTGGAAGGGACATGGTAACCAGCACATCAGTGGAGTGGCTTAACTACTGGTGAATTCAAAGCATCTTCAATATTCCTTCAATAGTTTTGTGAATACTAGATGGAGACAAGCTAACAGGGACTGATGAAGTCTTTTAATGTACATAAAATTCAAAATGCTTGTTTTTATTGGAAGAAGGCTTTTATAATATATTTTAATTGGTAAGGAAACATGATTTTGGAGAAGGGAACAAAGAGGCATTTGAATCTGCAAGTCTTGATCCCTGCTCAGAAAGCTAAAATACCATTACAGTATACACATCTAGATTAAACCTTCATTTTCTAGAATTGTCTGTTCTAGAATCAATAGAAATAATCTGTAAGATTATTATTATCAATAGAAATAATCTGTAAGATTAGAAAAAGTTTCAGCATTTTCCTTTAGATGATACCTGTACTAGTTTTCATGTGTTTGACAAGCTTAAGCAGGATCTGCCTGTGTCATAATTGCTAATTGTGTAATCACTGATTCTATGGTAACTGGAACACTGACCACCCAGTACTCATGACTCCTGACAACAAAACAGAAAAGGAAATCTGAGAAGCAAGTCTGTTGAGTTGAGTCAGATAGCCAGAAATAAGTTCAATGGAACAAGTAAGTAACAGATGCTGTTCAGTGCTTTGGGGTGGAATATGATTTTGTGGTTTACCAAAAAGGACAATCTTTTACTAAAGCCAGTGCACATGTTCTTTGCTACGTTTCTCATCACTGATTCAGTGGTACTGTGCTTATACCTAAAGTCCTTAAAACTAAAAACAAAAACAAAAGGGAAAAAAAAAACATCTGGAGGGGATGAGAACAGAATAAAGAGTTGGGGGAGGCAGAGGAAGGCACTTAAAAGGAAGAGTGTAGTCCGGACTAAGGATAGACACAGCTGTTGCTTGGAAACAAAAGAGGAAAGACATTTAAACAGGCAATAAGAAAGGAGTCAGAAAGTTTACAGAATTGCTTTGTTCCTCTTCACTTGTAATCAGTGAAACACTGCAGTAACCTTTACTGTGCTTTGGAGTGGTAAAATCCCAAGGAAAAGGTAAGAAAAGCAGTCAGTCATCTATTTAGCAAGACAAGGATTTCTTTTCTTTTAGCAAGAGCAGGTAAATAATACTTACATGAGAAGTCCTTACAGAAGTTAATTTAATGTAGTACCTCTGTAAGGTTACAAGTCAAATGAAAAGGACTCTTTCCTGAAGTTTTCCTAAAGGCTGTTTTTGTTTAATAGAAGTCATGTCCCTGCTCTGAAATTAGTGTGATTATTTTTGGAGTTAGAAGGGCCTGAAACTACTTTCCATGTAACTTTAACACTTATTTTTGCCAAAAAAAAGGTGATTTAAATGCAAATCTCAACAAATTTAACACCTACAAAGTAAGATCATCATGGAATGCTATTTAGCGTATCATGGAAACATTCCACCATAATAATGAAGGTCGTGCCATACTTTGCATGACACTTTCTACCTAAGGCATAACTGGGTATCACTAGCTCCTGCTGACATCCAAACCATAAATCTGGGTGGGTGCAGTGATGAATTTAAGCATGGCTCCATCATCTCCTCAGCCAACTGTGATGTCATTGTGAAAGCACATACCCAAGCAGTCATGTGGAAAACAGAATGCTGCCTGTCACAGCAAAGGAGAGCTTGTGCATTGTTGGAGCAGGATAAATCAGGAGGGAGCTCTGCAAAAGGGAACCCTGGTATGCAACAGAAGAGTTGGATTTGATAATTCTTGGGTCCTTTCCAGTTCAGGATATTCTGTAATACTATGGAGATGTCCCTTTCTGGCAAAGAAGTACTGTTCCAGCAAGAGCCCTGTCCAAGTGCCGGCTCTGCCACACTCATGACATCCTGTGCTGTGTTACCGAGACCCTTGCACACTTTGCATTTTGCACAGCTGCCTGAAGTCAAGGTCTGGCTCCTTCTACAACCTGTGGTAAAGATTTTGCATAATTTGTGATAAAAACTCCTTCTTTTTAATGGGAATTTCAGTGCTTTTAGCTGAAATAGGTAATGAGCACTGGGGAAGGAGAAGGTGACTGCTGGTAGAAAAGTGGGTTGAACAAGTTTAAAACAGCAAATTATCTAGTAACTGCTTTCATTAGTGAACTTGATTAGAGAATTTATCATGCACAGACACACTGTGAATTCAGTCTTGCACTTGTCTTAATTTATCTGCTTGTCCAAAACCATGTTTACTATACACTGAATTTAAAATAATGTATTTTCTCTTGGTGAGGCATAAATTACTAACTTGCAGCTTCCTTTTTTGTTCCAGGATTTTAGGCTGAATTTGTTATTTCAGTCTTCTTGGAAAAAATAGACTAATAAACCATCTGATAAGCAGTCCCTTTGACAGCATAATGTGGGCACCAGGCTCTGTTCCAAAGCCTGCTGAAGTGAATGAAAAGATTCCCCTTGACCTCCCTGATCCCTGGATTACAAACTGAATGCGTGACTGCACAGTTTGCCTGGCACAACCCAAATGCAGGGTTTTTCTGCAAGGGGTGGGGCTCTGCACGTACCCCTGTGCTCTTCAGTTTGTGTTACTGATTGTGTGTCTCTGTGGTAGATCAGATCAGTCCTGCAATAGTGCTAAAACCTGATTTGGCAAGGAAAAAGCCCAGACAAAACAAACAAACAAAAAAAATACACTGAAATCGGAGTGACTGCAAGAATCAAGACAAACATGCAATTACTTTGCACTAGTAGTTCCATGTTTGGTATCTCAAGATTCATGAAGAGCATAATGTTTTAATCTAGCAAAATAGTTTGAAAAGAGAGAGCTGTGAGTTATGAGAAAGGTGAGGAGTTCTGTGTCACTGTGACTAATGTGACATCCAAGTACTACGACGGCTCTCCATGCTCTGATGATGCAGGACTGGTTTGCTCCTCAGTGAGTAAGGCACAAGTGTCTGCTGCTCTTCCTATGCTGCAGAGGAGTATTCCTCTCAAGTTTGCTGTCAAAAAAGTCTAGAAACAGAAGGTAAGGGCCTGAGTCATATGAGTAGAAGGTTCAAAGGGAAATGAGGATTTAGAAGTGTGTGTTTTAGTAGAATGAGGCGTGTTTTAGTCCAGCCGAGCTGTAACCAAAATGCATTGCTTAGGTATCTGCTTCATTCCTATGGAAAGAGAGTGGACAGCATAGAGAAATTCTTAAGAAGATCAAGAGAATAAGTGAGAACTAGAACTAGAGAACTAGAGTACTTACTGCTGATAAGCAAAATAAGATAGGAAAAGGGTCTTTAATTTACCAGCTGTGGATGGATTCATGTGATTCACAGCACAGGAAAGAGGCTTTAGTTTGGTTCTTGCTTCCATGGTGCTCCTCACAAAGGGCATTGCCCATCCTGCTGTTGCGGTAGAGTGAGAGTGATGCTAAAATCTGAGACATTTCTGAACCTTACAATCTCATTTGTTGTGAAGCATGGCTCTTCCACAAATTTGGCACTGGATTTCGTATCTACCTAAAATTTCCCTGTGCTTCCAGCTGCAGGTGCTATCCCTAGTTTTCCTTCTGTGTTGTCAGGTTACGGGTGCTGGTAAGCTGTTCCATTCAGCCTGGGGCTGTGGCTCTTTCAGTGGTGTTAGTGGGATGGGCAGCACTGCTGTTTGTCAGGGGAGGCCCCACTCTGGAATACATCTAAACTCAGAGAACTAATAATAAAAATATTGGCCCCTTTGAACAGGATCAGACTGAAAGAAAGGAAACCAGGTGTGTGTGGGAGGAGTCCAATGGGACAGCTCCGGTTCACAGACCCAATCTGTTCTCTGCATGTCATCTTTTGGACTGCTCTCCAGCCCATCCCTGAACAAACTGGAAATGACTTCTATTTCTTATTTGTATTGAACCACAGCTGTACTTGGACAGCTTTTGAAAGTTTTGATGAAGTCCTTCAGGAGTTAAACTGAACCCAAAATAAATACTGCTGCAGCTCCCTGCTCCTGAATATAAGTAATTTTAAAGCCTAGGTAAGAAAGCATCATTGACAAAGCATCGCTCCAACCCATAAGCAACAGTTTTTCTTTGCATCCCAGCTGATCCAGTGTTCCAAGAAAGCCTTTGACAGGAAGTGCAAGCCCTTCAGCATCTTGAGACAGAGACTGCAGGTAAGAGAAATCACCACTGTGAAGAAGCAGCCCCTGCAAAGGGTATAGTTAAAACTGAAGTGTGTGTGTTATCTCCATATGAAATCTTCCAGCCAGTAACACTATTGTTTCCTCCAAGGACAAAGGCTGGATGTTGTGGATGAGCCTCACATATGTGTTTGACTGGGCGCCAAATTTTTTCCTCCCCCTCCCTGTGCTGATAGTGTTTGGGAATATTTCTCTGTTGAAAAGCCAAATCAGTAGATGTTATGCCTACCATGGGCACATAAGTGTCTCTGCTCTTCAAGTTCAAATTTTAAAGACAAAGTGAATCTCTAATAGATTTCTCTTCACCTAAATCTGGAAGAGAGCATGATTCAAGATAGTTGATGTATGAATGCCCAAGGTTGATCCTGAGAGCTGCCCTTTCACAGATGAAATTGCAGAGATTCACTGCCATTTTACTGAAGGGTTTAAAAATTTATTTGAGCTGAACTTATTTACAGACATGGAGGAAAAGATGCTTAAGCTCTTACTGGAACATTTTGCTAGGGAGGAGGTGAATACAAATGGACTTTCATGGATATTATTTTATCCAGAGATGCCAATTCACTACTAATTTGGTCGACTGCTGTTGTAAAATGTCCATTAAAATCAGTTGTGGAAAGAAACAGAAGTGCATGAAGGTTTAAAGTAAAAAGAATGTGACAAATGGAGAATGGAAAATGTTGGTCATGGTGTCTTTTCTAATCCTTCCTAAGTGCTCTTAGGTCTGCCATGACCATGGTATTTGTTGGAGTGCATTGGTTTTTTATCCTTCTTCTGGTGCTGTCAGTAGACAGTGAAGGACTGAACCAGCTTCCCTGTGCCTTTCAAAAAAAGCAAATTTCTTTTGTATCTAATGTTTTCTTTTTCCCTCAGAAAAAAAGAACCCTTGCTCTAAGATATTTCTGTCCCTTGCAAGAGGGAATTGTAATTTGTGTATTCTCCTATTTCCAGTACAGAAACAGCCAGGGAAGAAATCTAACTGGAAGCAGCATTATGAGTATTTTCTTAACACTATTGAATCAGCCAAGCAGGTCACAAAAGCTGTGAAGGAGGGCCACCTTCTTCTACCTTCTCCCCCATCAAGCACCAATCTAGATTTGTGCCTGCTTTCTTATTGTGGTTCTTGTACTGACCTTTGATAAGGCAGTGACACCTTATTAACCACAGATGGGATTAACTTTTGCACCTCTGGCACAACAGAATGTGAACATTAATTCCCTCCATAGGCTCCAATTTTCAGCTTTATTTTTTTGCTTGAATTGAATGGGAATGCAAGACAGAGGCAGTGGGAAGGAAGAGAAAACTAACCATACATTTTAAACTTAAAGGCAGCAAGTCTGGGGTCTGACATTAACACTTCAGGAGGAGAGTCAGGGTAGCTGTAATATCCTATAACAAAGGGTGAAATACATCCTCTCTCCATTAAAAACAGGTAATGTACACAGGCTTCCTCACTCCCACAGCGTGGCTTTTCCACTGTTCCCTTCTCCACCCAGCTTTGCAGACAGGGAAAGGCATTTAGAAAAGGACAGGTCTGGTTTACTACTTAATACCAGGTTCAGCCTCTGCACAGAGCTCCCTGTGGTAAGTTACAGATCCAAAAGGATGCACACACAGACAGTATCTCATGATTGTGTGATTTATAAAATGTGGGAGCAATCTTGGAAAGGGTGTGAGTGGAGTCCTGCCTGCATTAGGAAGGCAGAGAGCAGAAGGGAGAAGGGGGGGGCTCTTCGGGCTCGCTTCCAGAGCAGGAATTCACGACTGATAGCAAAAGCAGCTGCCATGATTCCAGCCTCTCTCCTCTCCTGGATGACAGCAATGCAATATAAGCAGCAGGACACATCTTCCTTCCTTGATTGGGGTCAAGCTCCTCTATGAATTTCCACTGCTGAGTTCTTTAATGACTCTGTTATTTCTGGTCTTGCTCTACCAACTCTAGGACCAGACCCTCCCTTTCCTTATCCCTCTTGGAGGAAACCAATTTGTGCAAGAGCAGGGGTAGTTGTGGAGAAAGGAACTGGAGAATTGGTTTTTAGGAAGGACAAATTGCTGAGTGGCTTAGTGAGGATGTATATGCTGTACTACATATACTAAGAAAGATTTTGTTTTTGTCTTTCTTCAGCTTGATGGCAAGAGAGGTGGAGCTCCTCAGACTCTTGCTGGAGATATATCCACTGCATTTCTCTCAGGGATGGAAGGGTGCGGTCCTACGAGTATACTTCTCTTTTGCACTCTCTGATGCTTCTCAGCCTCCCCACCTCCTCTTTAAGCTCTGCCACCAGGCTGAGCAGATCATCCACCTGGTCAGGGGGCATGCAGGAGTCTGTCCTACTCTCCTCCAGCACTTAACACCAGGCTCAGACACTCCCTGCAGCCAGAGGCCTGGATATTCGCATGCTTCTCAAGGAGCTCTGCTCAGACTAAATTGTGAGATTGGGAATGGGTAGGACAAGGAGAAGATAATAAAATCTGCTTTTATTAATCTCCAGGATTAATTCCTGAAAGTAATCCCTGTTTCTGGGGTTAATACCATAAGCATGCATTTTAGTGTCCCAAGTGTTTTTCTAGAGGAAGCTTTTGTAGTTCTGCTAAGTTTGCACTTTGGGAGCTGATAGGAATTCATCATGGACACCTGCTGGTGAGGCCAGGTGTTGAGCTGCATCTTGAGTGCTCAGTAAAGCAGGGGAATTCTTCTCCTGTAGTGTATAAACTGACACAAGCTGTTCTTTCCTTTCTCTCAGACTATATTCAACATCCATGCTGCTCTCAAAGGTTTACTGAGGCTCCACGGCAGAGGGACATGGAGTTTGGTGAAGAACAAGCTGCCTGCCATGCTGCAAACAGACAGGCTTTGGTAAGCAAACAGTCACACTTCTCTTGTCCTGGAAGCAGATTTGCTAAACTGTAGTTCATGGTCAGTAAAGACTTATATTATTATAGGAATTGAAATTCCAGGGAAGCTGATAAACTCTTATACCAAAACACATGCTGGATATCATCTGGGAGCTGCCCATAACTGGAGATCTTTTTCTGATTAAAAAAGGGACAGAATATGACAGTACAAAGAACTTGGGACAACAAATTCTTCAGGCTCTTCTGCAGTTATATTCCAGGGTAACAGCTGTAGGGAATGAGAAACCTGGCAGCTTTTGCACTACATTGAGAAAGCTCTTCCTGTTCTTTGGGCTCCCTGCTGTTGGAAGGTTTGCTACTCCCTGGTCACTAGACACAAGGCCAGACAGCAGAGCCCCTTGGGGGAATCAGAAAAGTAGAGCTAATCATCAGTGTCTTGAAGTGAGATCCTGTTGTGTTACAGAAAAGAGAATAATATAAACAGTTCCTTTAGGAAAGTACTGCTGGTTTGGGGGGATTTGTTTATTTTTTTAAAGATGTTGAAAAATCTTATTACTCTTTCACCTATTTGGAGCAGGAAAAATGGCTTGCAAATATCAGAGGGTGGACCTTTGGCCTGTTCCTTTCTAGCACACTTCAACAGCAATTTGGAGAGTTTTCACCAGGGTCTATAAGCTCGTTGCTAGAGTTTAGTGATGATTGTGCATCTTGTTTTACTAGGACAAGCAACCATTGACTGAGAGAAAAACTCCAACATTAACACCTGCTGTGTTAGCACTTCTGGAGAGAGTACAAAAAGACAAACATAAGCCAGGCAAAGAGTTCATTTAGTCATATTTATGTGTTTTTTATAATAAACCCTGAGGTATTTGAGGTGCAGGAGGCATTTTTAAAGCAGATCCTAGGCTTTGGAATCCTGTTTTCTGACAGAATAATGTAGAATTATAAATTTTGACTTTTTTTTGCTGGGATTTTTTTGCAAGTCCTGACATGAAATCCTAAACTTATTTCCACACAACCCTTGCTATAAATGAGAAAGGACAAGAATTTCCAAGTGGATGTTGTTGATAGTGAATGGCTTTCCTGGTCATTATCTTGATCCTTTGTGTGGACTATATGCACAGAGATTTTCTTTTGGGTCCTCAAGAGGGACCCAAATGCATTTTTAGTTAGAGGTCCTCAAACAGAAGTATCTATATATAGACCTAAAATATAAAGTCTGGCTTTGAGGTTCTTTTTGCCCAAAAAGAATTCCATAACCTCTACTCTTCAATTTTGAAATTTATTCCAACATTTTTACCTTAAGTCCATTTAGATGAGGTACAAAGCTTTGTGTGTTGTTTGTTCCAAATGCTATTGTTGATTCAGCTTTAAAATTAACATCACCACTTCCCTAAAATAGTTCCCCCTAAGCAGGATACCACATAATATGTTTTCTAGGACCCATTGCTACTGGTAATCGTGACCTGTACTGGTCTATGTTTAGAAAATATTTTTAGGGTTATTTTAGAGGTTATTTGTAGTATAACCTGTGAATGATGATACACACTGCTCTTTGTATCAGTGTCTTTGATCCCTACATTTCTAGGGCTTGAGAATTTATGTAGATTATCATATTTTATGGCAAGTAAATTTCAAAAATAATGATCTGCAGAGACCACTTCAGAAACACTGAAGAAAACAGGAAAATCCATGGGTGTATCTGCTGTGAAAAACTCTTCAGGAAAGTTTGGGTAAGGAATTATTACTATTTTTTATTTCAATATTATAATGTAAAAAGAACTTGCTTGCTTTTGTTATACAGACTATCCTGTTGCGATGTTTGCGGTATGAGCTCCATTGTATTAATTGGAGTAACCAATTTCACTGAAACCTTTTGCAGAGCTCCTCAGGGCCCCAGCATAGGCTGCTGAGAATACTAATTTTGGTGTTGAATGTTCTCTGATTTGGAACAGCCCCGTCCCAAGCAGGCAGTGCCTGTGCTCTGCTGTAACAGATGCCTCGAGGGGATTTGCTACTCGATAGTGCAAACCTCCCCAGCAGATCTTGTGCACTTACAGTGTGCTTCCATTGTCCAAGTGTGGAAGATGCCAACATTCATTTCAGTAACAACTATGTCAGGATGACAGTGAGGAGGTTCTTCCTTCTCCTTAACATTTTGTTCCCCAGACCATGATGTTTGGTGCTCCTGCTCCTCAGACCATGCAGACACTGGGCTCCCCATCTCTGGACATGCCAAGCCATGTCAGAGCAGCAAGAAGCCCCTCCAGCCCCTGTTTAAGGTGGTTGTGATGCTGTTGCTCAAGAGGATGGCTCAGATGGTCAGCATCTTGCACCCCTCTGAAATGTATATAACTGCAGAACACGAGTTCTTAGCAGGAAGTGTGGCCAAGAATGATTCCCTGTGGCTGGCAAGGTCTTTTGAGCCTGGGAGAGGGGCTTCTGAGAGTGCTTGGAGCATGGGATGAAAAGGAATATACAAAACAGTCAGTTGCAGAGACTCACAGTCAGATTTGTTGCAGGGTTGCTGTGTGCAGTTTTACTGTCCTTGGTTGCTGCTGGTCAGTGGCTGGATCCCTCAGCCGTAGGGCAGACTGCAATGGGCATGGGAGTGTCCAGTCCATGTGCCATTATCAGCTCTACCCACCTGCTTGACTTTGCTTGACTTTTGCTGGGGCTTGACAGTCTTGACACCTCCTTTCCCTAGGGATACTGGCTAATCCAGGTATCCCTGGGGTTGTAGCTGCAGTCAGTTTGCAGAGGCTTGGGCCAGCCATTGCCCCCAGCAGGTCCCTGGGACAGACATCCACACCCACATCTGAAATAGAGGCAATGGAACTGGGAAAAGACTGATCCAGGTGAGCTTGCAGGTGGTGGGTGTTGGCAACTCCTGCTGCATTTTCTGTAAAACTTGAGCTTTGCTAGGTGCTTTACAAAACACTTTGGGCAGGTGAGAAATCAGCTTCAGTGCTACCCAAGAGCATTTTTTAGCTGAGAAAGCAGATGTGAGAAACTGGCTTTGAGTGGCACAAATAAATGGTCTCATCCTTAATGTGCCTGGAAATGGTTTCCAGGATGAGCTGCTCCATCACCTTCCCACAAATACAGGTTTAATCTTCTTGGAGAAAATATATTTTACTCTATTTTGAGTAAAAGATCAATGTATATTGTATAATAAGAAATTGCAAATATATGGCTTGTTGCTGCTTTTAGACCACAAATGGACAACAGAAGATAAGAGTCACTGGTCAGCAAGGATGTGTTAAGGCTTTCTTCTGACACATTATGGAAGATCTTAAGGAACACAATTTTTCTGCACCACTTCCCTGTGAAATGCTACAGCTACCAATAAAATAAGCAAACTGCAATTAATTGACTCAGGTTTGGCTGGAGTTTTTTCTCTCTAGGCTACAAATCTTATTATGCTATCCTCTTTAAAGTTGTGAGATTATTTGTATCCATTGCCAAGATTTAATTAAATGATTGCCTGAGGGGTGGACATTACCAGTGCTTCATTCAATGGTTTTAACAAAATGTAGGAAGATCCAGTACCAGATCAATGTATATTGAACAAGACAAGTGAACACTGTGGAACTTCATGTGAATATTTAATAGAATCTTCCAGTAAACAATGAATGATAGTGATTGATACATGATAAATGGCCATGTACGCTGTGCATCTCTTCAAAGCCCTTTGAGTTCAGACTAAAACCAAATCTCATTCTTGCATTAAACACTTTAATTGCTTTTAAAAACTGATCAATAAGAGAGAAATGTTGTAGAGATATATCCCTTCTTATTTTTTTGGTCAGTTGATCCACTGTCAGCCTTGGATCACCTTGCATAAACTTTCAGTGATGCAACAAGTAGGGGCTTTTTTGCCCAATAATTTTCATTAAGGCTTTCAATTAAAATTCAGAAGGAATTTTCTTATGTATTAAATGCTCATTAAGTAAATGAAGATGAAAAGTAGTTGGACACAGCAGTAATAAATACCATATTTTAAAGGGTTTAATTAAACTGCTTAGGCTCTAGCTAATAACAATTAGATGGATACAGAAAGGATGACACTGAAGCAACTGTAGCTCTTAGAGGTAGAAAAAGTGGGCATGACAGTAGTCCCAGTATATTAAAGCAGTGCTGCTTAGCCTTTCTTTTAGTCCAGGAAGAAGAGGGAAAAAACCCCAAACCCATTCCAAACTATACTGTGCAATGTTACCACAGTTGTTTTCTCTAACAACCAAATAAATGAATCCTCAAATTTAGAGCAAGTTTTACTGTATTTGTTGTTGTGTGTGTGTCCCCATTATTTTCTGTCTGTGTATAGAAGTGTAGGATTTCACAGCTTAGTTTCCAGTATCTTACAAAAAAAATATAGGGGCAGGAATGATGTATTGAGGAAAAGCATTTTAAACATTCCACTAGAAATGAACCAATCATTAATATATGGAATGTACTGCCCCAGTTCAGACTGGCTATAAAAACTCTCTGAAACTAACAGCAACCAATTGAGTACGGAATTGGAAAGGTCCAACAGGAAAGGTTGGTAAATAAAACTGAAGGAAAAAGAAATTAGCTTGGTTCCTGATAGAGGATGGGAACTTTGCAATAGATCTGCTTGTGTTTACATAGAGGATGCAGTGTTTTGTTCCATGTAGTACAATTTCAGCTTCTTGACATTATTTCAGCAGGTTCACGTCTTTTTCTTATTTCATAAAAAGAATGCATTTTTAATGAGACCAAATGTTTACTAAATTTCATTCTTTTACAGTTTATTCATCACATACTGCTCTGCTTCTACAGGTTTTCAAGCAGAGTTCAGATAAAAGAGTATTTTTATCTCTATTTGAATGTGAGGTAAAATACCCTGAGATCTCCCAGAACTCTTGCCTGCTGTGGCATGGCCTATCCTACCTTCTCCATGGCAGTTCTCTGCCCTTACATCTACTTCTCACATTTGGAGGAGGAAGGGGCTGTGCCAGAGAGGGAGGACTGGTCAGTGCTTGGGCTGCTGCCTTCCTCCACCCTACCCCCAGTGGATGTGGGGCTGCCTCTCCCCACACTGGTGCTGTCACAGCCCTGCATGAGCCAAAGGCAGTGCCACCAGAGAGATGTCCTGCAGCTTGAGCCTCAGCTACTGATGGCCTCTGAGAAATGCTCACAGAGGTCTCCCTAACAAACAACTTCAGAAAGTCCAGTCCCACTTACAGTATTAGACGACTCGGGGGTGTCTCAGGTCTCTTGAGTTGCAAGAATTTTAAAACAAAACAATTTTTTGACAACATAACTTTTTGAAATAACTTGCCTTTCTTTGTCATGGGACATCATTAGCTACTGCTACATTATGATGTCAAGAATCTGGAAAAAGAAAATTGAGTATTTCAGTAATTACTGACACCTCCTATAAAAGCACAAACCAAAACGACAAAATGTGTATGATCAGGCAGTGCTACAAATTTTTCTAGTAGCAAAGAATTTTTTGTTGTAATTTAGTTTTTTGGGGTTTTTACAAGTATATGTGTAGCAATGTGGCTCTACCTGCCACACCACAACATATAAGCTTGCTTGAAGCCAAGTGAATACAATTTGTGCAAACAAGGAAAAAAATACAGTGAAGGGAATATACACACACACTCCCTTCCAAGTCCAGATGAAAACACAAGCCTAGCTGTAGAATGTGCACATAACACTACTTGCTACCTTTTCCCTCTTCTGGAAGTCATAATTTAAATAGCTACTCCCCGGACATGACTGTGCAGTACCTGTTCGCCTCCTGCTGTTGTCATTAGAGGAATGACTTTAAAATTCCTTTTGGTTTGTCTTATGCCAAAAATTTTCATAACAAAAAACACCCCTCAGCACTGCATCTGCAGAATATATTCTTTCACGAGCTGCAATAAGACAATCCTTAATCCAAGTACTGATCAACTTGGAAGAATATTCAATGATATTATGCAAATACAATGATCCATAGCTCAGTAACAGCAAAACAGCAATAATTTAAAATTTATTTTTTATTTGAAGCTCTCCAGAAATATTCCTGTGATTAACAAGGGAGAAGAGAATATGTTTGCTCTATGTTATACTAGTAATGACCATGGGGTACAATGAACTCTGTTTGGATTTAATGGAAGAGTAGTTCTTGGGGCTTGAGAATCTACTCAGGTGTCTGCTTTAGATGAAACAGAATCCATTAGTAACTGAGCCATCCACTAAAACCATGATTATTTTCTTAACTATGGGTTAGACAACAAACTAAATTGTGAAGAGTTTGTTTCTTTGTTTAATAACGTCATCTACTGGAAAATGGGATCTTTACAATTTCTGCTTGTTCATGCATCTGGTGATAGGACTGTCACACCAACACACACTGTCCTCAGGAACTGTTCATGGACCATTTACCCCAGGAAACAAACAGAAGTCCCCATGGTTCTAGTCTGCAAGAAACAAAGGCTGGAGTCCAACTGCAGCAGTCCCAATGCTTCTGAGTAGAGCTCAAGTGAGTAAAACAGCCTCAACCATTATCACACCCACTAATTTCAGCTGACACTGGTAAGGCAGGTTCAGAAGCTGGTTTTGAACAGGGCCCAGTGTCAGCTCACCACCACAGCCCCTCTGTGCATGGACCTGCCCCTGGCTCCACAGGGGTCCCGCTTGGACACAGGCTTCCCTGGGCCAGGGTTGGATTTCTGTGAAAGTTTTCAGATGGATACAATTATTAATCATTTTCCAGACTAAACAATGGCCATTTTTATCAACAAAAGGTGAATAAAGGCCCCTTAGGTAGGATGCATTCTTTTTTATTAAGTGTTGAATTAATCAAGCTGTTGACCCAACGGGATACCATAAGCTTAAATTTAAGCAAATGCTCAAGTGCTTTACTAGAAAGAGAGAGACAGAGAAGTGTCTGATGTCTTAACAGATCCAGCTCCAAATGAAAATTAATGTTTTGTTCTAACTTGAGACAATTCACTTCCCATTCTGAGAACTGCATGTATCCAAGACAGCAGGTCTTACACAGTTGTTCAGAAGTGGCGTTCTAGGGCTTTTTTTTTCCAGCCCTAGGAAAAAGGCAGCAGAGGCACACAGCTGAACTGCCCTCCAGAAAACAAAACCTAGTTTAACATAATCATAATAGTGATGATCTTCATTGAAGAAAGTGAAATAAAGATGTAAGATTTACTCTTGGAATGATTCTGATTTAAATTAAGGATTAATAAACTTCATTAATTAAGTGCTTAACAGATGTTGATTATTAAGTGCTTATCTGATGTTGATAAATCATTTGTTACATTTGGCATGTGTACAAATTTGCTGTGATTTATGGCTCATTAAATTGATTTATTTGTGATTTCCCCCCTCTTCCCATTCACCCTAACCATATTTCTCCTACTGCAGCAGCCATAGTTTTATTGTGCCTGTTATGATACTTTGCTGTCACTGAAGATAGTTATTCAGTTGTTCACATGAAAAGAAACAAAAATATAGAGAGATCTGAGGGAAATATGTTAGTTCTACTGTTGTCATATGCTAAAAAACTAATAGTATGAAAAATAGAGCTTCTTGTTTATAAACATCCTGAATTTAACTACCATGTTCATAACGTGCTTTGAAGACATCCAGGGCAGTTTTTCTTCAAAACAAATCAAAAACACCCCAGTCCTAACAGATTTAAGTAAGAAGCACAGTCTTACAAAAAAAGGGGGAAAAACCCACACAGGATGATGGTTACTTGAAGGCATGGTGAAAGTGAGGCAATGTTACAGAATTTGTAGTGGATGGAAAGGAGCGAGGAAGATGATGCAGCTGGTTTATGGCCATCCCACCAGTTGCTAGCTGAAGACTTTGCTGTTGGCCAAGGCCATTCAGCCTGTGTGACGGTTCCTCTGAGCCAAATGCCATTGTGAAGTCCCCAATAGTGTTCTGGTTGTCACCTGGTGGGAGCTGCCAGAAACCCATCAGATGAGTGAGATCCATGAAAGGCAGGCTTGCAGTTTCAGCTGCTGCCTCTGTCTCTTTGTGCACTGGGTACTTGTTAGTATCCCCTAGAGGCCCTGAGGAAGCTTCTTCCATACTGATTTTGTGGAGAGACTGAGGTTCTGGTAATGGCAGGTCCTCGAGAAGATGCACGTTGTAACCTTTAACATCCACTTTTATCGGTAGATTCTTGAGGGATCCTGCAGCAAATGAGGTAGAACTAAGGTCATATTTGTTAGGCTGATGAAGGTTCAGGTTGGTAGGGACAGTTGCTGAACATGGTGTGGGAGGGACAGCTGGGAGGCTGTCTGCACAGCCCATCCTTTGCAAGTGAGGAGAAGACTCGAGAGGAAGATCAGTTTGTAAGCTTGGCTGGGAATGAAGATGTGAACAGTTGTATTCCTCTGTTTCTGAACTATTCACAATCCCATTGGGCACAGGGACCCTTTCAGGAAGAGGAGCCAGCATGCTGGCATCTTCCTTCAGTCTGTATGAAAGGAGCTGGTCAAGGAGACCCACTGAGTCACCATTCTGCAACCTGCTCTTCAGCAGTTCTTGAGGATGAGTCTTCCTAGTATGGCGTGTCAAGTGGTCCTTCCGCCCAAACCTCTGGGCGCAGAACTGGCACAGGAAGTCTTTGCAGCCTGTGTGAACCACCATGTGACGTCGCACATCTTTACGGGTGTAGAAGTGACGCTCACAGTGGTCACACTTATGTTTTTTTTCCTTCATGTTGCCAGTGGGTTTCCCTGCATGACTTTTGAGGTGTTCCAACAGAACCTCGGTACCACCGAACTCTTGGGCGCACACCCTACAGGTGAGGTCCCCGCTGGTGGCAGCATGAAGAGCCAAGTGTCTCTTATAGCCTAGCTTGGTGTTGTACTTCTTGCCACACTCTTCACACTTGAAGGCCATCTTGTTGGGGTCATGAGTCTGAAGGTGATTCTTTAGATGATCTTTCCTGTGAAAGGTCTTTTCACAGTAGCCACACTGGTGAGATTTCTGTGGAGAATGAGTGGCCGAGTGCCTAAGAGAAAAAAAAACAAAGCACACACACAAAAAGTTATTTATATTCATATGTATTCTAGTACATTTACTCTTGCAGCCTCCAAACTTGAAAACGCTGTAATTCTCAAAGGAAGGCATTCTCACAACTTCTCAGGTTATTAGTAAAAGCCTAAATTTTGTGTGGGGGAGGAAGGTGTTCATCATAAAGCACAGAGTAAATTAAAACTGCTCAACATCATCTTTTTGAGTAGTCACCATAATTAAGGGAGACTAGTTTTCTCCAATTCTATCAAAACCACTAGTAATAAAAACTGGACCTCAGGGATTAACTGTCACTAGAACACCCCAAAAGAAAAAGATGTCTTCCTCCCACCCCCAGCAGAAAAGGAATGCCTTCAGAGCTGTACCTGAGCAGTTTATATTTGGAAATGAAGGCTTTTGTGCATCCGTGCTGTGAACACTTGTAGGGACGCTCCCCTTTGTGCGCATAAGTGTGGACCGTGAGCTTGTCAATGGAATCAAATATCTTCCCACAGAGTCGGCAGGGATAACTGTCTGGCTGCTTGGCTTCTTTTCCCTTCAGCAGTGAGGACCGACCATTTCTCCATTTGGGTATAAACCTTACAAGAGCACCACAAGTGCCTCCTGAGCTGGCACAGCTGAACTTTGCAGCAGAGGAACAGGAAATGGTCCCAAAGCATTGAGTAATGCTTTTGCCTAATGACGCTCCTCTCAGTTTCCCTTTGAGTTTGCTTTTTGCTTTTACAGGTCCCAATTTATTTGGCGGTCTGAACCTCGTAGGAAGGACTCGGTCTTTATGGATGCACTGGTGAGATTCCAGCAGAGCAAAAGTTGCAAAAGTGCTTCCACAGCTGGAGCATATCCAAGGGTCTATGGGCTCTTTCTGCAATGAGAACAGAGACAGGTCTTTCTCACTAACCATTCTAAGGAAGGGTCATATTCTTCTCACTCATCTTCTCCTGTGCCTTTCTAAGACCCATCATTGTCTCTGGTGATATTTACTTCCATGTGCTACTACCTAGTTGTTCAACTGGCAAAAGATTCTCTCTAGGAGTAAAAACTCAAAGGAAAAGTAAGATTGGCTAAATACTGATTTACATGTTTTTGTTTAGCATTTACTGTAACAGTCCTGAGTCCTTCACGTTTGTTTATCTGTGCTTACTGAATTTCCAAGTCTCTACATTTGTTGCGTTTATGAATTTACTCATAAACAGTTGTAAATTGCACTTTATCCTTGGACTAACATAGCTTATCTGCTATTCCAGCCACACAAAAATGAGATGGGTTTCTGTACAAAAATGTAGTTTAGCCATACAGATTTCCTTGTGTCTTGGGCTCACTCCATGCTTTACCACTCAGCAATGGTCGATGTCTCCAGGAGAGACTTTCTCACCTGACATTTGGCATTAGACTTCCATTAACTGGGTAAGAAACACCTTAGGTTTAGGGATCTCAAGCCTATCCTGACTTAAAGCCTTTTTAAAATTTTTGTTTTCAAAGAGTTTATTATTTATAAATATTACTTCCATGGAAATAAGAGCTCTACTGGATTCAGCTGAATTCACTTTTAATACTGATATTACAAAAATTCCGATGAAAAACAATTACCAAAAAACTCCAATCACTGATGAAATGTACTTCCAATTAATGCATGACCATGTACTTCCTCAACTTCATCTACCTTTTATGTAAGCTTCTCATAAACTGACCTTTTCCCTTGCTCTGGGGCTAGCTTGCCCAAAAAGCGTGGTGAGGCTGTATCCAATCCATCTTTATTTCCAAATTGAGCCCTCCTCTCTGCTAAGACTCATGTCTGATGCCGTGGCTCTCCCACACCTTCCCTCTGGGGAATATTCTGAAGGCCTCACAAGCCTTCTTGGAACATGAATTCCTGGTTCATTTGTATTCCTGGTTCATTTGTTTCACATTCTTTCTAGATTAAGTATTGATTTTCACAGCCATGTTTTCAACACTTACCAAACTTTTCCTATCAGTTTAAGGATTTCTGCTATGGTACAGAGGGGAAGGTATCTGAATTAGTAGAGAAGGGGTACTGAACAGGAAAGACTGAAATAATTAGTGGGTACTCTGGCCAATCAGATCAAAAGAAGGGGAAATGGTGAAAGTCTGAGGCTGGACAGCTTGGTTATCCACGAATTAGTGCCCATCTTAAGTATTTCCAATACATCAAATGGTGCCACCTACTTCTGACTGTATCTGATGGCTCCATTGGACTACAAACACAGGACAGGACAACCTTTCTCTGAATAGATGCTTGGCTAAAATTGCTAAAAGTACTCTATGGCCTACACTTGCATTACTAGAATTGTATAAACAGAGAAAACATGGAAATAAACCATCATTTACTATGTCTAGTGATGGCTCCAATGCAGAGTAGGGGTACTTACTGCTACTGGAGGCAAAGGAGAGACATCTGATTCTTCTTTAATGAAGACTGCAGAAGCTTCCATAAATTTGGCATAATCGGCAGCATACCATACTTTCAATTCTGTGTGGGGTTCAATTGGCTGTGAATGGAAAAAACCAGCACATGTTTACTTGTGTCAATATTCCTAAACCAAACAATAAAAAAATAGGAGGGACAGAGGTGTGCAGTGTTTTGTCCTTACCCAAACTGCATTCTTTTACTCTGTTTAAGTTGTTGGTAACTTAGTTTCAAGATTCAAGTATTTTTTGAGCATTACTGCCCACTAGGGCTTGACACTTTCTGTTTGTAAAATGAAATTGTGTATGCACAGAGATTTGGGGCAGGGAGGGGGCCAATAGCTGGAGCTGGAGGGATACCTCAATCCTCATAACCTTTGCTCAGGGAGATGTATTTGTCTGTGATGTTCAGACATCCAGCAGTATTTCCAAGCAATATCCCGTGCCCATTCCTTGATGTCTGGCAGCCCACTGGACAAAACACTTAACTATAGGGTACAGGCAAAGGAAAAATGCACCATGAATGCACAAGATCTTGGATGCCTCCTGGACATGTCACACTGAGCATGGGTGCAGAGCTGATCAATATGTGGACTGCAAGGCAAATTGGCACCTTCCATGGGCTGGCTCTAATGTGTCAGGCTTGCCATGACCGTGCTTTATTGTAACTCTGCCCTCCTTCCACTGAAGCCTTCCCCCACAGGATTAATGGAGCCCATAATCTGCAGTCTCCCATCCAGTCATGCATGCCCAAATCTCTCCTTGGACTGGACTATGACCTCTTCTGACAAACACTTTCATCCAATAATATAGCAAATAGAAAAAAAGAGGCATGATTACACTCACTGGCAAAAGATCTATTAGTTCTTTAAATGCAAAGGAGAAAACTAAACTTTGGGGTCATAATTTATACGACTCCCTGACCTGTACAAAATTTTCTTCATCTATAATAAAAACCAACATTGCTGCAACAGGGGTAGAGCCAAATTGCACTGTACTTGTAGTTTTATTTTAACTAAGATAAACTCGTGCCACAAAAAAAAAAAAACCAAACAAACAAAAAAAAAAAAGAAAAAACCCAAACCAAAAAAAAAACAAACAAAAAAAAAAAGGCAAAAACCCAAACCAAACAAATAAACAAAACCCAAACAAACAAAAAACCCCAACAACACAAAAAACCTAGCCTGGAAAGAGAGCAGCTGAGTCTTACTCCAGAAAACGTGACATCATAAAATCCACTTATTTTGTAGTAGGGAAAAGACAATGAAGATTGTGAATAGAGACAGGTGAGGGGTTAATTGTGGGTTTAATGCTGAAAACTGAATTTTGAACTCCCAGGCACAAGCCTGCCTGCTAACTACAATCAGTATAGGTTGGGTGTACATTTTGATAACACCTGGACTAAACAGAAATGGTCTGTCCTGAATTCTCCACTCAGTTAAGGACATGAGGCAGAGCTATTAACTAGGAGGCTCATCATGCATTGTGAGACAAATGTTTAAGGATGTCTTGGGACCCTGGCCTGTGACAGCTGAGAGTGGTACCCACAAAAAAACTGCACAGTGTGACACTGTCATGACTTTCTGCCCAGCATTCCTAGACCAGCAGCCATGTCCTTTATGGGAAGCTCAGACCTGGTCAATGTGACTTTGGTGGAAGAGCAAGTGCATCAGTGTGTGAAACAGCCAAGTAATTCAAAAGCTCTAATCTCAGTAAAACTGACATGAAATATCAGTATCCAAATGCACTACAAGTTGACTTTTACTCTGTGCCACCAGTGACAATAAGAGAGCTGCAGCGCACACATGAAACTCTCCTGGGATCAGACCAACAGCAACCATGGATGATTTTTATTTCCTCACAAACCTATACCTTTTAAAGCACTTATTTCTAAGGATTGCAGCCATTAGGTCAGAAAGGAAGTTTTGGTGGTGTCAGGATGCCAGCTACACATCTGCTTTAGTAGCTGTAGTTTCATGTCACTGAAATCCCATTTCTTTCTAAAAACAGTGGGGAAAGGAGCCAATCCTACTCCATCTTAATACACTTTACTAAAAATGCCTTGAGAAAGTATCCTCAGAATCAGCCCTAAGCCAGCCTCACAGCATGACCAGCAGGGTGTGCCTAAGTGTAGCACAAGGCCATGGCATTCACTGACCAGGACAAAATCTGCAGGATGCCACAGCACCCTGAATGATACTGGGGCTTCAGAGAAACACAACCCAAGTAATGCCCTATGACCCACAGCACAGCAAAGTTTCCAAGACACATGCCTCATCCTAGGACATTCTTTGTGCCAGTGTATAGGATGCAACTCTCCATTAATGCCAATGTGCAGAGTTGTGCTGAAGTCAGCAGAGAGCTGGTTCAATAGAATCTAAATTATACCTGAAATTTTAAGTTAGCAGTTTCTAACAACTACTTCTGGGAAAAGTTCATGCTTCCCAAATACAGTATTAGTAATCCTCTCAATTTCAAATCAAGCATATCATGCATTTCAAATCAAGTTGAAATCTCAAATGATATGGACTGCATAAGAATCTCAAACACACCCTAAATATGTCTCAGAGTAGCATATATTATTTCACATTTTTCTTTTTTTTCCTAATAATTACGTTGATATTAATCCCAAAATCAACTATACTCCATTCTGTTACAAAAGACTTTAAGGGTAAGAAATGTTATTCTCTCATCACCACTATACAGTAAATATTTTTCTCACTATGCAGGTGGAGAAACAAAAATGGAGGAAAAACTGTAAATACTGCTATGCCACAGAAATATGTGCCAATTTTGGATATGAAACTGAAATTCTGGATTTTTATTAATTTTAATTTCTAATATTAAATATTAATATTAAATTAGTTTTAATATTAATATTAAAATAATTTTAATTTTTAATAGTAACTACTTTTCAGTAATTTTTTTTATTTTAATGTTGCTCACCATGATACACAAGCATTATGTTCAACAGATAGATTTGTTTCCCAAATGAGCAAAAGAGTTATTTCTGATTAACTCTGCCTAAGAAAATGGTCAAAATAATAAAAACTATGACTGTATGTTCTAGTTTCATTTATAAACACAGAGTACCTTGTTCTGTGTCTGCAGACAAAGATGCAGTCCAGAATCTCTAACATAAACTGATCATTTCATGGCAACATTTCCGTATTCTAAGTTATCAGTTAAGTCTCCAGATTTAATGAGCATGGAAAATTATACATAAAGTTTCACTTAACACCCTGTTCCTGAGCACAGGGTAAGGTGCTCAGAAAACAACATGTGTCCAGAAATGTAATAAAAGAGAGGAATTTGTTTGTTTCCGGAATGAAGAACTGTTGAATGTAATCTCACCATATACCTACCTGGGATTAAAGAGTGTTCAGTTTAAACACTATTGTTGTGAATGATTTTTATGTTCCCTCGGCTCAGTTTCTTCACTACCCACAACAGCAAGTGCACAACACCTTCTCCTGGCAAACCCTGCACACTGCTTGCTTTACTATGGATTAAATGACATTGAAGATGGTATGTATGCAATGATCCAGTTGGCAGAATATAATCAACCTTTCATTGTAGAAGAGTTAGTCTTTCAGAACCTTTGTCTTTAAATTTCCTTTTGGATGACAGGTGAAGCAATGCAGGTTTAACTACCTTAACTGTTGTGAAGTAGACTTCTCCACAGTGCTGATAAGCCACAAGGGTCTGCTCTTCTTGGTTCCGGGCTAGCCGGACAAACATCATCCAGTTTCCACAGTCCTCATTGGGAGTGTCCAGAAAGTACTTCCCTCCATCTTTCAATACCTGAAACAAAGGGGGAGAACAGGAAGACGAATATGATAAAACAAAGTCCTGTGTGGAGGCACATTCATTTTCCCTAATTTGCAATCACAGCTACCAGTTATCTATCTTGTCTTGGTGATATGTCCCTTGAAATCATGGTTGTTTTGAAATGGATCACTCTTAATGAACACTGAGTGCAAAAGAAAGCGAAGAACAAATACCTGCTGAGCACCCCGCTACTAAAATAACTGTAGGCCTTTGTATATATTTCCCATTTATAGTTCATAATTTCATGTTATATAAAGATAATATTATAAGAACTAAGTGCAGGCAGGTAGAAAGATAAGCTTTATGCCTTAATCTACTTCCTGAGCACTTGATAATCTCAAACTTCAGTGGTACTACATTTTGCATGGAACAATTGTATAGCTTGTGTTAATAAGTCCAGAGAGGTAACATACAACATAATGGCATTTTAACAGTCTTCTCTTTTTCCCCTTAACAATGCAAAAATAAATACAAATGAACAATTGTGCCAGAAAGATATTTTTCTTTTTCCTTTACTTCATTCTCCTAGATTCTCTCCAAGAGAATGCCCCTATGAGGCAAAACCTACCGACCTCAAACAAGACATTTGCTTTTCTGTAATAGTGCCTCGAACATGGACAGACAGAGCTGCACAACTGATGCCAGCACAGCTTGTATTTGTTCACTAACCACGTAATTGAGCGAGTAACTGCAAAAAACCCTTTGCATTTTCATTGCTTCTGGGAACTATTTTATCTAACTCCATCACGTTTTCGATGAAAGCACCTGCCTGTTGGACAAGTTTGGTCACATACTCATTCTAGGGAGAAGTCAAGGCACCTACTGCTGTAATGTAGGAAATCTGGGACTCTAATCTCCTCTCCTGAAGAAACAGTCCATTCATCAGCCAGAGCTGTTCTTATCACTGTATACTTTTAAGCAAATGGTGCTGACTGATAGAGGATGGGGTGTGGTTTACAATGGCTTGGTGAAGAGGAAGGAACTAGGTGTTTAGCTCATCTATCCATTGTTAGAGAAGCACATTTTCTGCATTTTTAATAGTGTCTAATCAAAAGATTGAAGATATTTAGTTATAGAGAAGAACAAATTTTTTCTGGTGTCAACATGCTATGTAATTCTCACAGATGGACAGTGTTATTTTCCTGGCAGATGTTTCCTATAATTTCCATGTGCAAATCAAGTTTACTACTTGAATCAAGCAACTACTGAAGCTATTACTACTTTGAAGCTCTCCAACTGAAGTTCAGAAATATTTCCTCACAACACAGTGTTTTCCAGTCCCAGGCTTCTGGAGAAAGCTCAAATGAAGACACAGAGTGTGTCACAGGACAGCTGCTTCTGGTGTCTCTCTATTCGGGGGTGAGAGGGCCTGACAGGAAATGCAAACTCTGGAAGTTGCATGTTGGGAAGTCCTGACAAGCTGTGCCTTGACCATGGACTCACTGTATGACACAGAGCTGTGCTCAGCCACAACCCTGACAGCAAAATGCAAAGACTGAGGCCTACAGGATTGCAATCAACTGCAACTCCCAAGGAATTCTTGTGGGAAAGGATGTCCATGAAGACTCATCTAAGCTGGGCAGTCCTGAGAGGCCACTATTTTTGCTGGATAAAGCACAAATAATAGTGTCATGGTGAAACAGTCACTACCTATGTGTGCAGCAACAGAAGGTAGCAGTCCTAAACAACAATCTGATTAAATGAACCGAGGTAGTGCACTGTGTGTCAAAGTCTATACAGAAATTCACAATCATTATTAATTAATAACAATAATATTTAAAATTAATTAAGAAGTGTTTCCCTATCCCTGCACTGTTTCTCCCTACCAAGCCAGTGCCTTAGTGCATATTTCTGTCGCTTTCACTAACTCAGTGTACAAATTCAAACCTCCCAGTGGTATGGCGTAAAGCATAAATCCTTTTCTGTTATCTGGGAAGAAAGTTCAGTAGCCATGCTCTCTGAAAAGCTTATCAAGAGCTATTAGACTGCTAGGCTTAACACCCTAGAAATGGTAAAACTAGAAAGCAGGAAAGCAAACTTCTAAAAAACACATTATACAGGAACATTTGGGTACTTCGGGTTATGCTGTACTGCCTAATAACGTGATTTACACTCACACATCAAAAGTGCAAATAATGAATTAGATCAGATGGCAAATTGACTGATTAAAATACCTAAATAAGTATGAGCTGCTAAAGACACATATGCTCTTCACAGAAAGGCAGTGGGTTTTTACCTGCAGGACTAGCCTGCTCTCATCATAGCAGGTCAGTTTTGTGGACAGTTGACCAACATAAGGGCCAAATTGTGTTCTCTTCTGTATTACTTTCTTTGCAAATACACCAAGGACTGTGAACAAAACAAAGAGCAGCCTAATATTAGTACAGACATCACAAACTATTTCTTGTATGCTTACAGTTGTGAAAACAGAGATTTAGGACATAGTGCAAAACACACGGATTATTTTTCTAGACCAATAAGCCCAGTAAATAATTCTAAGGTGAAGAATCTAAAAAGGATGTAAATAGGTACTGATTTTTTTAATGGGAACTACATAGAATAAAAAACTACAAAAATCCATGACAGGATGTTAAACTGAGTATGCAACATGAACGTGTTGATATTCCTCAATCTACAAACTGATGTTATCATAGTCCTCTGCTTTTTGGCATAATTTGGGAGGTTGTTCTCTATCAATAAGAGTGGAAAGGATCTATAAAAACACAGTATTAGCCTTCTTAATCATTCCAGTTATTCCACTGCCAGATCAATGGAGTGACAATGTAGGCATCTTGTCATTCTCTTTCTGAAAAGCAGTCTAGGCAGGACTAATTTTACACAGGTAGCTGTGGAAAACTTGCACACTATGAACATCATTCCTTTGTTCATGTTTGGGCATTCAAATTGCTTTGCTTTCAGAAGGAAACAACAGTCTTTCTATAA
This sequence comes from Dicaeum eximium, assembly GCA_013396995.1. Classification (NCBI taxonomy): domain Eukaryota; kingdom Metazoa; phylum Chordata; class Aves; order Passeriformes; family Dicaeidae; genus Dicaeum; species Dicaeum eximium. The sequence continues at coordinate 2,809,308 of VWZP01006945.1, forward strand.
TATGAACTGAAAATGGTGCAAAAGGTAAGTTACCCCACTGTGATCTCTTGAGTTTGCAGGGAGTGGATAAGGGATATAATTTACCATTTTGTTTCTGACCTTTCACTGAATACTCTTTCCTGTTTTGCATGCTTGGGGAAAAGAGAAAAAAACTAGTAGTGCATGGCTGTTATTATTAGATACAAATTCAACATTCATTAAACTTGGATTGACTGAACAGAGCTAACTGGTTGCTCACAGCTAAATGTCACACCAGCTCTGGCTAATGTCCTGCCATCAGTTTATGTGTCTGTTACCAGAAATCAGTCATAAAAAACAGTAGCTGACTGTGAGCTTTAGCTGTGCTCAGCTGAAAACAGCCTTCATAATGCTAATGCCCAATGATTATGCCTTGAGTTACTCATGAAAACAGGCCACTGTTTTTGTCTCCTTTTTCTCAAATGTAGGAAAAAGAGTTAAAATACTTACTCTGCTGGTTTCCAGCTCTCAGCTCCAACACTCGCAAAGTGAGGTAGTGAGGTAGGGTGAGACGGGCTCGGCTGGGAATAACCCTATCTTTAGCCCTGATGAGTGGTCCGTGGAGTTTGCATTCTCCTATAAGGCTTTTACCGCAATCCTCACACCCTACAAATCCAGAAAAGGGAACCTGTTACTAAAAATGACAGGCTGCTTTCCAATTTAGTCTCTTCTAATTCTGTCATCTTGAGAACACATCTGGAATTACGAATGCTTTTCTTCACATCAGAGTTCTGCATTAGGTAGTGAAAAGATTATCTGCAAGTCAAAACAAAACGAGGAAGGTTTGAAATAACACCTCCAGTTTGTGCATTCTCTTCTGAGCAAATTGGTGGGTCTTGACCTACAAAGATTTTTACATATGCTCATTTGGAGGTGTTACAAACTGTGCCTTTAGAGAGACTGGGATGGGAGCAAAACTGGACTTCACTGCATGGCCAGCTATAAAGTAAGATGCACATATTTAAACAGAAATGTGGACAAAGTTGTTAGCAATAACCTAGGTAAGGTTGGTCCCTTCCAACCTTACCCATTCTGTGATTATGAAATTCTGAAATTTGCAGAGATCCAAGGAATCCAAGAAAGACTTTGTGTCCTCTGTACAGACCATTCTCAGTAGAAGACGAGACCTTCAGGGAACCATGAGAAATGAGTATGATGGGTCCTACAGCCACACCTCAGCTGACAATCATGCAGGAGCAGCCTCCTCATAGGCTGCTCTGCCTGTGGAAGTAAGGAAAAGGGGCACACCACATCTCCCAGCTGCCGGTTCCCAATAATGACATCTGCAGGCTGAACACACAGACCATCCAGAGAACTCTTTAAAGAGAAATACATGTCTGAAAACTGACTTTCCCCCAGCACAGTGAGATATTTTTGGTTCAGTGCAGCTCAAACTAGTTGCCAGGGAAACTCATACAAAGCAATGACAAAACTGAGCAATGAGACTTCCCAGCAGAAGGTCATCTCAGCACTGGTGTCACACAGGGCGATGGGAAAAAGGGGACTTCTTGCACAAAACATTTTTATAGACAGTAGAAACCAAACCAGTGAGCCAACAATGCTTTACAACTGAGTTAAAAAGAAGAGCTGATATTGGCCATCCATGACTACCTCGTTTTGTTTTCCTTCTGAAAACTCTGCTGAGCAAGTCTTTCAGTAAGTGACAATACAGAGCAGAGGAGGGGAGCCAGAGCAGCCAAGAGAGCCCAAGGGAGCACTGTAGCATAGACTGGGGCAGGAGAGGTGAGGCTTCATCACAGACAGGGACTCATAACCAAGGAGCAAAAAGGGCTCAGGAGACACTGCCTGGGGAGACATCAGAGATAGCCTTCAAAAAAGGACAGTAGCACCATAAATGTCATATGTCAGGTACCTCAAAAAGATTTCTGTTTGTAAACACAAGCAGGCACTTGACTAAATCACGCACCTTGAGAGTCTAGTCCAAAATATCCCCAGACAAACCTAAAGTATTCCTACCAAGTTCTTTGGGCTCTCCATCAACTCCAGCTGAGGAAATAGACTTGTATGTTGGTCAGGCTGAAGGCACAATAGTCAGTATTTTTCAATAATTTGTGGACCATGGAAGTTTTCTTTTGCCATGGCTCCCAGGCTGCACACCTGCACTGTGAATAACTGAAAAACATGACTTATTTTTGCTAGTGCTACAGATAAAGAGCATGCCCCTCTACAGCCATCACTTAAAATGCACAAAACCCCCAACACTATAGCTGCTAGGCAGATTTTCCAAGTTATACACTTGTTTATGTACCCAAAAGTCCTTTACAGCTAGGCTGCAAGAAAATAAAAATACTTCCTTGGTGATTTAACTTAATTGGCTTTTAAATAAATTCACCCTTCTGAGGATAACAAAATTATGAGGGCTTCCTGAGCTTGCTTAGAATAATAGTGACTTTGTCTCAAGTCAAACAGCTCCTGCTTGGAGAGTCATTGTATGCAAACGGCCAAAACACATTACCAAAGGCAAAATGGAGACAAAGAACTGCTGTTAGAGGAAGGATGTGTCTAATCATAAAGTACACGACCTTATCAATCCATGCCATACCTCTGTGATTCATCACTAGCAAGCTCCTGAGCAAACCTTCCAGCTGCCCCGGGGCAGTGCCCACCTCCAAGGCTCCAGGGTGGGCAGCTCCCAGGAAGGCTGGAAAGGGAAATCAGGGGAAAAACGATATCCCTTGAATCAGCCTCTAAATTCTGCAGTAGTGCTCCATTAGCTAACCCTCCTTGGTCCTCCAGATCCAAGACATAAGGTCTAAAATGATTCTCACGTGGGTAGTAGGGAGGCTGTCCTCTAAAATCAGGAACTGTTTTGGATCCAACTGGGTGTTGAGCAAGGTCTCCAAGCTGAGCAGCCCCACACACAACTGCTCAGGCAGCACACCTCAGCAGCACCACAAAGACATCAGCTCACCCTCAACAAAATTACCTGCGGGACTGGAAGCACTATTAAGCACCTTGCTGGCATGGACTGGGATTCTGACCTGGCATAGCTGCCCAACACCTTGAAATAGGAGATTAGCTCAGCTGGTTAGAGCATGGTGCTAACAACACCAAGGCTGTGGGTTCAGTCCCTGTACACTTCACACTTGTGGGTCCCTTCCAACTCAGAATATTCTGCATTTCTGTGAAATATCCAGAGCTGGTCAATGCTTGTTCTAAGGTTTTCTATGTTTCATTATATGGGTCATGAAGATAACTAGAATGACTTAATAACAGGCATACTGGAATTACATTCAGTACACAGTATTTCTGACCCCATACCAACATGTTAGTACCCTGACTGCAAATTTATCGCATTCCAAAAATTGCCAGGTGTACCAGAAAAACAGGAGTGGAGCACTGCAAACAGAATAACTTTAGGGGCTACTGAAGGAAACTGAGATCTTTGTAATTTCTGTCCCCAAAACTAATAGTGCAAAACTGTCAGGTTCACATTCTTCCTCAGAGATAACTACAGGCCAAGTCACTATCCTTTGTGTTTCAATGCTAAATTACAGATGCCATTGGCAAAGGAATGTACATAGAGCCACAGCACAGAGTTTGTAAAGCTCACACAGGTTTTATGCCCCTTTTTAACTTGGCTAATTAAGTAAAATGTATTTTTTCAACAACAGCTTCAGAATACACATTAACCTGCTCTGAAATAGAGTGCATCCAGCTATGGAAACAACACACACTTTGTCATATTAGCACTAGAAATTAAAAACACTTGGTCAGAAAAATCACTTTCTGCAAAGAAGATTTTTTCTGCTTTTTGCTAGGCATCTTAGTGCGTCGACACTTTTTCAGTTTCCTTGCTCCCTTAAATTGTATTTACACAAACAAAATAAATGGATTCGAGGTCATGTGCAAGCATGCAAGAAAAAGTTAAATTGCCACCATTCCTCTGCTTTGTTGTGATTTAGATGAGTAGGCAACAAAAAGAAATAAACAAGATCTACAGGAGTTACAGGCTGTTAAAACCAGATTGTGTCATTTACTATATCCTTAGAAAAACAATGCTATATTGTCCCCTAGAGGGTACTTCTTCATTCTTCCTCTGTCCTCGCAATGATTCTGAAAGAATTCCAAATAATGCCTTTTTGTCTGTCCGTAGATAAAACCGCACAAGCTAACAGATCTTGTGGGTGTTAAGATTTTTATTTTGCTGGACCTCCCTGCAGCAGTGGGGAGCAGGAGTACAGAAGAGCCCAGCCTGGGGCAGGTGCAGGCTCTGACCAGGCTGCGGGTGTGCAGCCACCGCCTCAATCGCAAGGACGAGGTGCTCACCCCTCCACCCCCGACACCCCCAGCTGGTACCCCTGCACCTGAATGCCTCTGCTCCCACTTCTCCAACATATCGGGAGGCATGGCTGGCAGCAGCCAAAAACCCCCGGCCTTCCCCTGCTCTTTGGGTCATCCCAGAGCTGAGACCCGCTGCCCGCAGGATGCGCTCCCACCACGGGAGCTCACTGGACACGGCGCTCTGTTCCCAGGGAGGAGAACGGGCCGTGAGCGTGGCTCACCTGTACTGCCCTCACCGTGCTGGTGCCTCGCCCCAGTGCAGGTCTAGGTGACAGTTCTCCTTTGCTGCAGCCCATACAGCCCGACAGCCTCAGCTGCAGCCAGCCTCGTCCTCCAGACAGCTCTAGGGCCAGCCACGCCGCGCTGGGACAAGCTCCCGTAGCTGGCACGGCAGCTTGGGCAAGCTGGACTTGAGCACAGTCAACAAACTGGTTTCCAAAACAGCAGCACGGCTGGAGCGCTGTGCCACCCCCACGGGCACCAGCCCGGGCTCGGGGAGAGCTCATTAGAGCGGGCAAGGAGCCACGGGCTGCGGCCACGCAGATAACGGAGCTATACATAGCCCTGCTAGGAGCTGCAATCACTGCCGTGACAGCTCACACATGCCACCAGATCCCTAACCAACCGGCAGCAGGACATCGCTTTTCAAAACCAGTTTGCTAAAAGCTAGATGCCTATCAGGACCTCCTCCCTGCGTTTTCTCCAACCCCGGCTTTTAAGCGAGACTTTACAGTACCTGAACATTTCAGAGGCCCACAGGATGCCTGCGGTGCAATTACACCCCCTGTGAAGGCAGAGGTAAATCATTCCTTTTCAATTGTCCACTTGGAGCAAATGCCCCCTGTGAGAAATGATCAGAGGCTGAGCAGACCTTGGCATTTGCTGTGCTGTTTTGCAGCATTAGAATTAGCTCCCATGCGCAGAGGGAACAAAGATCAGTGTACACAGCCGTTGAAATCCTAGCCTAATTACAATCATAAGATTTGCATAGCAAACAACAGTAATTTATTCCAGAGTAAAACTGTAGCATTCCGTAAGCCTTGTTCAGCTTTCACAGAGAGAACACTGCAAAAACACCTTCTGGATATTTTCTGTCTGAGGTACATTGCACATGCCAGCCTTGGTTTTCTTAGCAAAAGGTGCATGAGGGTTTCCAGGCTGAGGTTTGTTCTGCAGCACTTTGTCCTGGAAAGTGCCTGCAGCACTTTGAAATCCTTGTTCTACAATTTATTTGGCAAAAAATTCAAAGTACTCAATTAGCAAACAGTTAATTACAAGTTATTTTCCCATTGTGGGCCACTGACACATTTTCTCTGTAAAAAACATTTATGAAAGAAGACTTATAGCCCAAGTTTGATGTACAAAATGAAGCTTTTAACTGATTAATAATTGATTCTATTTATATTGAAGTAAAATAGAACTTGTCATAATTATCAGAATTCAGAATAATTTTATTCAAATCCCATTATCTTCTGATATTTTGCTATGCTTTATTGTCAAAAGATTGATCTTTACTTGTTAACTGTAAAAAGTGATCCCTAGTCCAGCATCAAAATAGGTGAACATTTCCTCAATGTCTCCTTTTCATGTCTTTTCTATGTCATATACCAAAACCTTGTATTAGCAGAAATTTACAACTGTTCAGCTCTGCATGGGAAAAAAAAAAAATCAAGAAACCCCACTATAGGCTGACTTTGCAATCATAATCATTCACCTGGATAAAGCCTGAAAACTTGCACTTCTGTGCATGACACTGTATTATTTGGGAAGCAGGTGCAGTGTTTTCCATAACCCTGTACCCAAAATAACACCACCCTCACAAGGAAGGGAAAAGAAAAAAAAAAGCAGATTTACTCCTGTGTGCTTGACAGAGAAACTTTAGATTTCAAGCAGAGAGTTCCCATGTCTTTGACATGTGGAAACCCTGAAGCCTTGCAGTCTCTACCTGGTGGAATCAGCACAGAAACTGTGGACACGCTGCTGGGGCAATATTGGCCCCTTACCAAGGCCTGGTGCTGCCATGCCAAGGCTTTCTGGTGAGAGGAGGGATGCCAAGGCTCCTCTGGTAAGGTGAAGGGTGAGGAGTAGTCCTGGTCCTGCTCAGGCATTAGTGGCACCCTGCACGTAAATGCCTACTGCTCTTGGGGCCCCCTCCCTGGGAAGGAGAACAGTAGGTGGTTTGCAAACATTCCAGAAACCATTCTGAACATTAAACATATCCATGGGAACATGACCTCACTCTACTAAAATGTAAAACTTTAAAAATGAGTTGCTATATTTGGAGACAGAAACAGAGAAAGAGAACAGCAAACATGCCTTACTGCCGCCCCACCCCACACATTCAGTCAGACCGGCAGGTCAAGCTCATTCCCTAAAAGCCAGCACTGCAGGTGAACCTGGCCCTCAAGCACCCTGACCCAGCCACTGATTTGCTGTGACACCTTCCCTCACCTCACCTCCATCTCCCCGAGCTTGTCTTTGTTCCCAAGAAGAATGAAGATTTGGAAGGAGAGTACACCCTTGGGTTTTCAGCAGTGGGAGATCAGCTGTCAAGGCACCTGCTCCTTCCTCACAGCAGTATGATCCTGACCAGCTGTTCTTACAAAAGAATGCCTCTAGAAGGGTGGCTCAGCACTTACCTGACTGTAAAGAAACCTAGCACAAAGAATGTGTGCATTTTTCCAGCAGACACAAGTTCCAATATGTAAATTCTTCCAAACTGCAGAACTATTTGTTATACAAATACATACAGGATAATAAACACTATTATTCATTACAAGTTCCTAATAGGGAGTCATCATGATGGTAATAAAGCTCATCTGGGAACAGTAAGTCTTTCACCTGGTGACCATGAAGTATTACAACAGGCATAGCCCAAAGGAATTTTAAAGGAATTTCTGTAAAAAAACCAATCTCACACCAATCCCAATGAGGCTTTCTACCATGCTTGTTTTGTCTAGCAAATCTGAGGAACAAAACAGTTAGAGAAACCTCAAGGAGCACAGCTGGGCTATGGAATTCAGCAGTTTCAGCATGTTCCCATGAAGGCTGTGCAGCAAAAGCATACCTGTGCTCTTCTGTATCTTACAAACTCCACAGAAAAAAGTTACCTTCACTGTCTGAACACCTGAAAAATTACAGGAACTGACACATCTTTCCTGCGAAACTATAGGAGAAAAAAGCCTCAACCAACCACACAGGAGGGAAAGTATGTAGGTGCAAACTTCACTGCAATCTGATCAACTAGTTTATCAAAGTTCTTGGTATGTTCATTCATCTAAAAATGACCTGAGGTCAAAAAATTCATTGCTTGATTGAAAGCTAATTTTAAAAATAATCATTTTCTGGTTATTCTTGGGATAAAACTTACATGTCACATTTCTAGTACAGCACATGGGGTTTGGTTGTTATCAGAACCCATACACATAAATGAGCACAGTTCAAGTGAAGTCACCTCCTATAGTTTACATGTAATAGCTTCTAATCAGCACAAACAAAGAGACTTCTCTTTCTGCTGAAAACTGAGCACATTTCAAACAATCATATTGAAAAATGCAGTTGGATTTTCCAGGTTTTTTTTTTCCTTCTCTCTCTCTCTCTCCGTTGTCTTGGCATGAAGTCATATAAAATTAGATCCAGAAACAGGGAAGGAGGTTAACAGCAAATTCACAGAAACAACTACTACTTTTTATGAGAAATAACCTGAATCAGTATAGCATAGTCCTTGAAATGCCCAACAGAAAGCTCTCTGAGAGGGAAGCCTTCCTGTTGCACTCTGCCCCTCTTCCCCACCAGCCAGCAGCAGTCTGACCTGGTGCTGAGGCTCCTTGGCTGAGACACCTTCTGCTTGCTTTAGGTCTTCACTGGCACTGTCCAAACTGTGCTGCTTCTGTACTAGAGACAGCAAGGCTAAAATCCCCCTGTCACAGAAACACAGACAGCCACCAGGAGAGTCATATTCAAACTGCTCATAAGAAGCATCCTGTGGCTGCTGGGCCACATGCTGGTCCCCCTCATCTGCATCTCTCACACCACAAATTCTACCTACCACAGCAGAAGCATTTTGTATATCTCAAGCACTTTTCTTTTGGAGAGATTTTTGGCAGGATGGTTGATTTATTTTAGTGTCAGATGTTTTAGTGGAAAATGTGAATGCTACTGTGGCAGTTCAACACAGAGACTAGAAATCTCCCACCTTTGTAATAGCAGAAAAAAACCCCATATAATACATCTTCCTAAGTGCACATATGTATAAATACACATGCACACACCACATTAAATGCATTAATACTGTCAGCAGTTTTATTGATGGCAGGTCAACACCACGGTTTCAATTCTGATAAAGGAAGTGCAGCAATTATAATGACTAAAGTTTAGTATCGATTAGTTGAAATATTTCCAAGCCTTACAACATTTCCTTAAAAGGGAACTTTAGATTGGGTCTCTTGCTCCTTCATTGAACTTGGTTGTTACTGGCCACCAAGTCCAGATGTTGTGTGGAGGAGACTGGTGGAAAACTTGATGACAAAAATCTACCTCTCCTAAAGAAACAAGCCCAAGTCAATCCTTCATTTTCCACTGCTGACTTTCAACATGGACTTGTGGGAACTTTACCAGCAAAGACACTAGCAGCTGGGATATATTTCCAGCTGCTTACTGAAAGAAAGAACCAGGCAGGTAGACATACTTTGGAGAAGGTAACATGAGTTTACTGTAGAATGAAAAGAGGAAGGATGGCATGCAGAGCGAAGAGATACCATACTCATCTTGTGCCTGCAGAACCTGATGTCTTTAGAAGCACATACAAGAACATGAAGCAAGTACAATTACAGGGAATCAAAGTGCAGTGTTTGCACCCACTTCTGCAGGTATTAGTCTGTGCACATGGCTCCACTAATGTGCAAGTGCCCACATAATGAAAGAAAGAAGTCCATGTGGAGAAGTGAATACACAGACACTTAGGACTGGTCAGGGCTGAGACCTTGGAGTACTGAAAGAACACTTCAGTTCATATTACATTCAGTGGAAGCTATTAATAAAACTGGAAAATTAGTTAACTTCCTCAGTGAGCCATCCAAACTTCCTATTGATATTCCCTCACCCAAGAGAAAAAAAAAAGTTGTGGGTTTTTTTTATTCACTTTAGGGTTTATGAACCCTAAAGAACATATCTAGAACATATCTAGAACATATCTAAAATATTGAAATGAAGGAGTCATGCTTTTAAAAGCATTGCTTTTGTAAATGAAGGATCATTAACAGTTCAGCAGAACAGCTTTAGTTCCTACTATGCATCCACTTCGTAACAGACAACTTCTGTTATTCCTTGCTTCATTTCCAACAGGAAAAGCAGTCTTGATTCCCAGCCACTCTGGGAACAAAATGGCTAGGAGACTCTCAGCCTTTATGACCCTGTTAAATTATTCTCCTCTTTTAAGGCATGAAGTGATTTCTCTCAAAAAAAACCCCATTGGGAAGCTCTGCTGCTGAACAGACACAAAAATTTATTTCTGTGAAAAAATACTCACATGTTCAAGTATTGTATCTGTGTTTCCATTCATTCCTTTTCTTTTTCCTAAGATCCAACATTTATTTCTTTTTTTCCTACAAAAAATATTTTTATGGGGTACCATATGATATTTAGCTAATGTCTTGACTGATAGTGTAATAAAGAAATTATATCAACCTGCACTTCTTTAACAGACTGATTTAAAAAGTCTAATAGGATTGGCAGCAACAAATTAGACAGCAGTACAGTGCATTTTCCTCACAATAACTATTCTCCTGAGGCATAAGGACAGCCCTGTAAGACACAGAAATACAAAGTACATGATTATAGATTATTATAAGAGAATTGCATGAGAGTTGCAAAAATCTGTGGGTTTAAAAAAATTGCAAATTTTTTCTATACATTAAGCTCTCAACTCAGATTATAAAGTATCTTCATACAGCTCTGTTTATTCTGATGACAGTCATCTCTGAGATCAAATAAAATTCAAACACTTTTTATAGATTTCTGATTAACCTGTAGTTTCTTTAAATTATTTGCAAAAGTCACACACACACACAAATAAATTCTTACATTAATCTAAGAAGTAGTCTTGCAATGGAAAGCTGCAAAGAATTTGTTCCTGTTTTCATACTTGCCTAGCTCAAAGAACAAGATCAACAGATGGTAAAGGCATCACCTTGGGGGTAATGCACCATTCCACAGATATGTATTTATATAACTCTGGTTGTTTAACATATATATTTATTTAAAGCTGTATATGTATGATTACATATCTCACCTTGTATTTGATATATTTTACTCTGTTGGTTAGAAATCAAATATTTTATACTTCTTCCACTTCAACATTACCAATAGGTCAAAACAATTTCATATTTTATAAAGGTGTTAGAAGAGGCAAAGGGACGACTGTCCTGCCAGAACATCCCTATGCACCTCCCACTCACGTCTGCCTAAGCACCTTCCAGTGCAGTAAGTTAAAGATAACACTCTCTGCCTTGTCTTATCGCCTGAGGAACAGGGAACAAGTGCCACCTTCCGTGTCACACATGAATCATCCACTTTCTTCCCCATTACCCCAACTAAAAAAGCCCCGATCAAATGAGCTTTCCGCAACTGTGATTCTTTTCTATTGGCACCATTACAAGTACCCAGGAACCCTCGCTGGTCAGCGTTTTCATAACACATCTAGATTACAGCACTGAAAGGACCTACAAATATACCTCCCATCCAACTTAAATGTTAACTTTATATTAGGTTTAGCTTTACAATTCAATGGCTTCCAATGCCTATCATGCATAAATACACTTAAGTGAGGTCAAAAAATAGTCTTGACACATTTGGATAACAATAATGACAACAGAGCTCACAAACTTTGATATCTGCCTGCTTGAGTTCGGTGTTTTCACATCTTAGTCAAAAGCATAAATGCATTTGCTTTTTCTCTTCGAAAATCTTGGAAACTTAACAGCAGAAGCCACAAGCAAACATGTTGATGCTCTACAGTTAAGCAATGCATTTTCATTTTAAGGATCACAAAATAATCTAAAGAAAGCATGTTTGCATATGGAGCCCAAATCCTTCCAAGAAAAACAGATAAGTTATCTGCTGGGAAAAGCACAAAATTAGACAAAACTAGTAAGATTACTAGCTAAAAATCACTCATAGAAAAAAATGCCAGACTGAGGAACACAAACTATTCCAACAAAATATTAAACTTCCCAAGCACTTCTCTCAAAATGAGGAGACTACTTGAGAGTTTTCAAACTACTGCACCCATGCACAGAAACTTTTAATGGGGTTTGCAACAAAAACACAGCAATTTCTACTGCCATGTAAGAAAAAGGCTGCATGGCAGCAAATACCCTTTTCTGAGCTTGCCCTAACACTTAAAATAACAAAGGAAGAAATGACATTGCTTAACGTTTTTCCTGCTATCCTAAATGGACCACACCTGGAAGTTGTAGCTGTGTGAGCCCAGAAATCTTTTCCTTTAGTCACCACAGAAACTAATACAGAAGCTCTGGCAATTTGTTCTCCTGATTTCAGTAGAAAATTTACATATGAATGACACACCAAATGCCCTTGGTCTAATAAACTGTTCTGGACTCGCACAGTGAAAATACTGCTCCTTCATTATCATCCTTCTCTTGCTATTCTTTTCTGTCTTTACAGAAAAACCATGTGCACCTAAAGCCAGCAGCAAGCGTAGTGGTGAGTCTACTTCTTGCCTTGAGTCCACGCATGGAAACAGAGGTTTGGAAATATATCCTCACATTTCAAAGGATTTTCAGATTGCCAGATTTTCTGCCAGACAGGCCCTCTTGTTAGTCACTGCCTTGTGTGTAAGTATTGACACAGCAGTCTGTACCACTTAAGAAATCATCTGATGCAACTCAGCTGATTTTCAAAGGTATGAAAAACTGCATATCATAGCTTACATAAATAATTGATGTTCAGAACCTGACTGGAAGACCCAAATACTGATTTTCTATTACTTTTCACATTCATTAATCACCACTAGATAAAGAACAATTGAACTCACACAGAGGTAAGAAACAACACAAGAGTTACTTAGGTGTTTCCCATGACAGAATACAACTCAAACATTGGTTTTGCACTCAAGAACAGAACTGCAAACATTTCATAATCGCACTGTATATGGGAAATCAAAACAAACCTTACCTTATTTTAAATGGCATTTTTAGTAAAAAGTCAGGCTATGCTAGTACATGGTGTAAGGAACCATGTCATCCTCCTTCGGCAGACTTTTCCAAATGCCCTTGTATTCAACTAAGTCTAACTCCACTCTGTTTTGTTTCCCCAGGAGGACCCATTCAGGACCATGTGCTCCTTTTCAGCTGTCAATAAACAGAAGCAGTGAATTCCCCAGCGCTTCACAAAGCTAGTTAGGCATAGCCATTCATTTCTTCGGGAAAACAGGGCATTGATTTCAGCAAATTCCCAGAGAGCAGCTACAACAAAGAGATCAAAGACCCACCTCCTTTCCTGCCTGGCTTTGGCCGGCTGGGCTGAGCGGAGCAGCAACAGGTTTCCCGAAGAGCAGGCTCTATCCCCACCGACCGCTGCACGCTCCATTCACGCCCATCGCCTTCCTACATTCCTGGGACAGCCCCCGGTGCTAACCGTGACAAACCCCTACATTCAGCCAGCATAATATACTGCACACCAGTTCATCCAAGGATAAAAAGAAAAACAAGCTCCAAGGGAAGTCTGCTGCTTCCCCGACCAGCCGATCCTCGGTAGCTGAGAGACTTTTCATAAACATCTTTTTTTTTTTCTCAGCTTCTCCATCTAAATCAGAGAAACGCTTGCTACCTCAAATTCATTGTGCTGAAACTTCTCTGGAATGTTGGCTTTTCTGATTTATTTCCACAAGCTTGAAGACTTAGCTGCTGGAGTTTGAGGTCTAGCTGCAGCAGCCCTTGTATTGTGCAACCATGATATTTTCTTTGTGCAATTTGCTCTAGACTGCAGTGGGGTTTTTTCTAAGGAATTTAAGGGGGTTTGTTCCAGTTTGGTTAGAATTTTTACTTTTTTTTCATTATACATCTTGTCGTCATTACTGTAACCTGGAACAAGATTTTTAATGCTAAAATTTGACCTAGTATTGAACCAAGCATTAGCGAAAGACAGTGTCATGGTTAAGCTTAAGTACTGGTGGTTAGGCTACATCTACTGCTAAACAGTAAGAGCCACAGACCTGGTGCTGAGACCACCTGGAACCAGCTCCACATGTCTAGATGCTCCTAATCTCCCTCTCTTTTCCCCCACAAACAGTTTGGTTATATCCAAATTCCTTAACTGGAACACAATCTGGTAGATATTATCCCTCACACACACCCTAGTGTTTGTTGCTTGTTAGTATATGCTAGTACTGAGCTCACAGGCTGGCCCTGAAATATTTATTTATATACAGACAGACATAAAGATCTGAAGCCAATTCACACGTGTACAGATTTGCCATGTCATTCTTTAGCATTCTCCTGCGCACTGACATTTTCCCAAGGCACTACCTGGCTGTCACAAACACCCATCAGCTGGAACCTGGAAAGTTCCCTCAGCACTGGTACTGCCTCCAGGCCGCTGGCACATCTCCCAGGTGAGAAGACAAGTGTGTATCCCACTAACGTGAGCAAGTATCACAGGAACGGCCCCAGCACAAGCAGTACGATGCTGAGAAGACCAGGGACAGGAGGTAGGGATGACTGCTTACTGCACAGAAGACAGGTGAGAACACAAGGAAATACAGAACTGCAGAATTATTGAAGTTGCAGGAGACCTGTAATGATCAGCTAGCCCAGACTCTTGCTGAATGCAGGCCCTTTAATAGCATTACCCAGGGCCTTGTCAAGCTGTATCTCGAATACTTCCAGTGAGGGCAACTCCACCACTTCCCTGGGCAGCCTATTCCAATGTTTGATCGATCCCCCACTGAAAATGCCCCTTGTGTCCACAAGCATCTCCTCTAAAGCAACTTGTGGCCATCGCCTCTTGTTCTGTCACAGTGCATGCCTGGGGAAAGGCTGCTTCCAATCCTTTTCCATAACCACCATCTTTGTACTGAAAGACCATGACTAGACCCCTTGAACCTTCTCTTCTTCAAGGAGAGCACACCCAACTCCTTCAGCCTCTACTCCGGTAGAGACAACTTCTCTAGCACCCTGATCACTGGGGGAGCATGAGAAAGGCACTGCTGCTGAGCTGAAAAAAAAGAAAAATGAAACTGCCAGGGCATAAAATTGCTAAAACAGACAAACATCTGAGAACAGTTGAGGAGTCTTGACAGTGACCCCTGTGCAGTCACCCTGCCCTCTGCGTTCTTTAATATTTCAGTCCTGATAACAGTTTTGACTGTAACAGTCAGGCATATTACATTCCTTATTTTAGAGTTCTCTCTGTATTTAAATGGCATTTAAGCATGCCCCAAAATTGCCATTTCGCAGAAAAAAATTTAAAATTGTATTTTAACAAATAACTTGATCTCCACATATAATTGCTATCTTCCATTAAGCCACGGATGATTTATATTTATTAACTGGTTGCAGTTATCAATGAAAAAAACCCCAATCCTGTTTTCCTTGTTCCTCTAAGGAAGTACTGAAGAATGATAAAATGTGTGTCTGAAATTTCCCTCTCTTATATTGCACAGTGTGCAGCTGGGCAGCCCTTGGAGGCAATGAGAAAAAAAAGGCAGCTGAGGCAGTGGAGGCACTCCAAAAGAAAGCATGTAGATCAGATCAATAAGCAGAAAAAAATGTACTTAATGCTTCAGATAACTTAAGCTGGAGCAAGAGATTGCAAGTATTAGGGAAACTTGAGCAGCAACCTTCTGTGGTAGTTACAACAGAAAAGCATAAGGATATATCACTTGTCTGTTAAGAAGAAGGAAAAATAATAGTGATAAGGCAGGAGATTTGGATGTGACTGGGATAATGATGCCTTGGAAGCACAGGAGTTAAATTCACAAAATGATTAAAAAGCCCAGAGCACATCACTCTGTAGTAATCTGGGATGGTATTTGTGCCAAAGATAGATAAAACATTTTAGACAGAATTGCAATTTTAAATCTCAATGAACCAGTCTGTTCTTATACTTGGGCCAGATTTTTACAATTTTACTCACATTAAGTCATGCTTTACTCCAAGAATAATCCCGTTGATTATAATGGTAATATTGTTTCACAGATGTCCCAGAAGAAACACAAATGTAAAAGCAGACTTTATACTTCAGATAAAAGACATCAATCATGAGTACATCTGGGAATCCGATAAAAACATATGGCACAAAAAAATCACTGTGGATGATGGAAATGTACTTACAGAGCAGGTCTGTGGACATGTTTACAGATCAGGCGAAGGAAACCTACACAAAATAAATGAAAAAAGAATTACTGGTTTTCTGAACTAGGACTATTTATGTTTATATCTCATGCTAATAATCATATACATAGTCTTTTAGTTCTCTAGGAAATAAGGAGAACATATCTACAGAAATGTAAAAAGGAAGAACTGCAGTTTGTAGAGGAAAAGAAAAACTGATTCCACTTCATTTCACAGACAATGTAAACTGACAATATTAATGTAATGCATTTTAATTAAGAGCAGTTCACTGCATTCCACATCTTCATTAACTTTTATTATTATGTATTTTCCAGGCATTGATTACAAGAGAATTTTCAAGCATCATGCATTTTACGCCATTGCATGCTATTCTGTGTTTAAACCTGATATTTCTACCAGTCCTAACCCTTGCAGAGTCAAAAAGAATATTAACCAAATATAGGACAAGACATGTTATTTGCTTTCTTGAAGGACTTGTGGAGACTTTTGGTTTTCTGCTGAACTCATTCACCTTGTTCCCTTCCCATTCATCTGCTGGTTTTTGACTGAAATTTTACTATAAGCACATAGGAGGAGAGTCTGAGCTTTCTGTAGCTGTCTGAGCAATCCCCAACACACAGGTATCCCAATGACTGAATAAGGCTACTTGGAACTACAGAAATAATAATGCATGTATTAGTAAGGGGACACACAACAGTACGAATCACATCAGTGTGTGCCATTTTATGCCCTGTATAAATCAGGCAGTGTTTAAGGCAGTGTTTAAAGGGGTGTGTATTTGGGTGTATGAATTTGGGTGAATGAAAGATGTTCAATAAGGCCCAGTGCTGGGTCCTGCCCTTGGGTCACAACAACCCCAGGCAGCGCTACAGGCTTGGGGAAGAGTGGCTGGAAAGTGCCTGGCAGAAAAGGACCTGGGGATGCTGGCCAACAGCAGCTGAAGCCCAGCTGTGCCCAGGTGGCCAAGAAGGCCAATGGCATCCTGGCCTGGATCATCAGTAGTGTGGCCAGCAGGAGCAGGGCAGGGATTGTCCCTGTGTACTCAGCACTGGTGAGGCTGCACCTCAAATCCTGTGATCAGTTCTGGGCTCGTCACTACAAGAAAGACACTGAGGGGCTGGAGTGAGTTCAGGGCAACAGAGCTGGTGAAGGGTCTGGAGCACAAGGCTTATGACGAGTGGCTGAGGGAACTGGCTTTATTTAGCCCAGAGAAAAGAAAGTTCATGTGGGACCTTATGTCTCTCTACATGAAAGGAGGCTGCAGCCAGGTGGGATGAGTCTCTTTTCCCAAGCAACAAGGACAACAGGAAATGGCCTTAAGTTGTGCCAGGAGAGGTTTAGGCTGGATGTTAGGAAAAAAGTCTTCATCAAAAGAGTTGTCAAGCACTGGAACAGACTGCCATGGGAAGTGTCCCCATTCCTGTGGATATTCCTGTGGATATTGCAGTGCTCATGTAGATATGGTGCTTAGAGACATGGCAGTGCTGGGTCAATGGTTGGACTGATGATCTGAAGGGTCTTTTCAAACATAAACTATTCTATGATTCTATGAAAATTTGACTCTGATGAAGACAACAGTATTTTGTTGCTGATTGAAATGGGTCCCAAAAAATAAAAAATCTTCATTTTTAAAAATACAATGATAGTTAGTAAGATGCTTCCAAAGTAATTGCAACTGGTTGCAAGAACTGAGTTGTGCTGTGAGAAAGCCATAGTAAAGGGGCCCACATGCTAGAGGGACATCAGTGAGTCCTCTTTCCAGATAAAAACAGGCATGCTGACAGCAGGCTTCCTAAGCAGCAAATGTCCTAGTCTGATTTCCATCATCCAGAAAACACTTTATTTCTGAAAAAATCTACTCTGCAGTTTGACGCCATTCTGGCTGAGAGCAAGACTCTTGTCTGTGATGTTAATTTCTAAAAATATAGCCCTGTAGAGGGAACCATGCACTTTAATGGCATCCATATGTGACTGTATACGCACCAGCCTTTGTCATCCCCAGAAACAGCAGGCTACATGTTATCACTGTCAAAGCAGTGCCATCAACTAATAGAGATTTCATTTCCCCCACTGAATAACTAGATTCATAATAAAATGACTTAATTGTGCTGGCATTCAATCTGCAGGGCAATTACCCTGTAAACCGCCACAACACAAGCTCTTCCCTCCCATATGGTTTGAGTCATTAAAATACCTTCATTGTGACCTTCATTGTCACACATCTGGTCTGCAGCACTCTCCTGTCATGAGAAGGTGCAGCCTCAGTCCATGCCATCCCTGGCCCCCCCACATCCTCCATCCAGCCTTGTTACAGTGACACTGTGGTCCATGAACACCCCAATTAAAGTTTGGTTGAGTTGTTCTATGATGTCATTTTGGAGGTAAATCACCAAAGTGTTTTTCTCCACAGGCCACTGACGCCTGAGAAACTTTTCCCCCTGTACAATTCTATGATGAAACACAGAATTCATATGTGTTCATAGAAACATGAACACATGCTGTTCTGTTAGAAACAGCAACCCCAAGTGCCCAGGTCCAGCCCTTGGGAAGGGCACAGAAACTACAGGCCAAGAGAGAGCCCCTCGGTCAGGGTATCCCGGTCACTGCAACGCAACCCACTCACACGACAGAAGAACAGCTGGCACACCACCACAAGGAACTGCTCCCCTTCCAACAGCTGGTTCAGACATTATCTCTGACAGGGTGAGGATAAGTACAACAAAGTGTATTTGCAGGGGCAGGAGTTTAAGAAGATCTACAGGCTCCATCAAAAGCTATGCCAGCTCTTACCTGCAGTTATCCTCAACAAGGACCCAGAACTGCCTGTTGTCCTAGCTGCACAAAACCATACCATAAATCCCTCTCCTTCCTCAAGGGTACGAGGGCACCCCTTGTGCAGTGTATTGCCCCCAGACCAAGGGGGCTGCAACGCACACAGAACTGTGCCAGCCACATGTACTGTGCCAAGCAGGCACAGTGCCTGGTGGTTTCTGGCCACATCAGTCATTTGTCCGTCTAAACTCAGGTGGCTGGCCAGTGACCATGCTGGCCTCAGTTTAACATTGGCCAATCTTCTCTGTTTTCTCTCCTTGTAAATCACACTGATGTACCACACTGACCTTTAGATTAAGTGTTGTAGGTGTATTGGCCAAATTTGCTGTGCTGCCCACACAGTCAAAAGAAGTTGTTTGCGGTTGCTCTTAAGTATCCTCCTTTCTTATCAATGAATGGGCAGAAGAGGAGGAGAAGCTGAGTAGGGGGTTGTTTCTCATACATGGAAATTGCACCCTTAAACATGTGAGGCAAAGCCTAATTAGGTTTTAATAGGCGTTCATGTATCAGGAAAACAGCTTATTAATTTAGGTTGAGGAAGACTTGATAGATTAAGTATAATAGATGGTTAACAGTCAAGAGATAGCAAAGCAGTGATTACAGGCACCTTGAATGAGGAAAAGTCCAACGCTTTGTGGTGGTGGAAAGTGGTTTGTGCCTGTTACAGGAAGTGGGGATGGGTTCTGCAGTGCCTAGAAGGACATGGCACAGTGTATTTTGTGTAGGAGACAGGATTTTAGGGTTTGGGTTATTTTCAGTTGCTCCACCATTGCCAAAAAATCACAGACTATGCATTGTATGTTTTATAATTGATCGTAGTGGGCACACTGTGGGCATGTATGACTCAGAATAGATACATATTATGGTGGTGGGATTGCCCTGAGATGTCCACAGTCCACAGTGGGAAAGGCAATGCCTGCTACCTGCTCTGTTCTGGTGCAGAAGACATGGAAGTAATGAAAACAGGCAGCAGTTCCCAGGTATGGTTCATGAAGAGGACCTACAATGAGGATCAAGGTCACTGCTACACCATAGGAAAGGGGACTTCCACATAGAAAAGCACAGCAAGGAAAACCAGCCTGCACAAGACCTATGGGGCTGTTATGATGCACAAGACATCTGTGAAGGCTGCCAGCAATGGCCTCGATAACTTCCTTGCTTACCAGTGGTTCACACTGGAAGGCAGCAAGGAGAGCAGCGAAGACTCCACCTTCTACAGCTGCTGCTGGTCACTGCAGAGCTCTAGGAGGATGACAAGGTTTTACCAAAAAGCACTTGTTTGCCTGGCCTTGAAGCTCATCTATACCAGAGACAACAGACTCCATGGCAAGGGAAGCCAGGAAACTGCTGTGTGAGGGACCTTTGTAATGTCTGCAACGTAAGATTACAACTTGTTCAAGACAGCTGCCCTGTATGTAACACCCAAGGATTCTCATGTGGGTTCCTGTGACAGAGCTCTTCCACTGTCCTCTCATTCAGAAGAGGTACATCTATCTTCCCTGGCATCATGCCACAGACAGCCTAGGGAAAAGCAGGCCCAGATGTGGGAAGAGATGTAAGTGGCAGCAAGAGGAAAAGCTTTCACACAGTGAGTGATACCCTTGTGCTTGCAACACGATGCCATCTGTAGATAACAAGAGAACACGCTGCCTGCAAAAGAGACCTATGCCATACAGAGACAAAGACCTGGATCAGAGCTTCTGAGTTATGAACCCACTGTGAGTTGGGATATGGCTGTTCTGAACCAGCCAGCCTCTGTCCCCAGCCAAGTCCTCGGAGGTTATTACAGAATTCCTTACATTGCTTTCCACATAAAAACAGTGTCCAAAAACAATGAACTGTCAACACAGGCACACTCTTTGTATTGATCTGATGTTATACAGCCCCCAAATGCACCTTAGTTTCATGCTGCCCACAAAAGAGGCACATTAATTCACCAGGCATCAAAAGACTAATCTCACGATGTGAAGTCATCTGTCCACCTTGCTCATGCAGCTGAAAAGGGACACTGCTATTCCTTGGATACTCAGAAGAATGCCCAGCACAGCTCATTTATAGATTCACAACAGCCTCATGTAAGTGACATTGTTATCTCAGTACCTTTTATCATATTTTAACTAAGTAAAGGTAAAACCCAAGTAAATGTATTTTTTCAAGACATCTATGGTACGTAATAGAGTTGCAGATGTCTAAAATACACAAGCAAAGATGTGACAGGAAAACCACACTTAACCTACTTACACTCAGGTTAAATCAGGAAGGACTCTCTCTCCACCACCACAGAAATCAGTTGCTGGGGTTTAACTTTCAGCACACCTGATGTCTCAGGTTGCAATCCCTCAGAAGAAAACACCTTCAGGAGACAACACACCTCTCACACAGCATTAGCATTCCACTGCTGTCCCTACCTGTGTTCTTTGGGCTACTGCTAATGCTTGTGCTGGGCTAACTGCTGACACAGTTGCTCTTCTCCCAAATTCATAAACAGCAAAGATAATCATAATGATGCAGAAATTACTTAAGATTAACAGAGGACTAACAGGGAAAAATTAATATGCATAGCCAAAATCTTCATCTAAAGAAACCTATGCAGATTTCCTAAAGTTTGTGTTAGTCCCACATGTACCTCCATATCAGGAGTTAGTTCATGCTAAGTACAACTCCTCAATCATATGATTTGTTTGATGTCACTGATCAACAGTGATATTCTGGTTTTAATCTACCATATGTAGAGTCCCTTGCTAGCAAAATAGATGAAATTACAAATCACTTTATTTATAATATAAAATAGTATAATCTGTACTTTTACAATTACTTGGGTTTTTTTTTCAAGTTGTGGTATTATTCTATAATTACAAAAGAGAAAAACTGTTTTGCCATCATATTTTTCTTTATATACAGGAGTCTGCATATTTCCCTTGAATAAGCAAAAATGCTTGTGCAGTACAACACATGAAAGCTTGTGTCCACAATCGAGAAATCTAGTTCACTAATACTGCAAAAGCTCCCTAAGTCTTATTTGTGAATGTAAAATATAAGGAAAACCCAAAATTATAAATGTCTTTCTTTCACAAAGGACTATGCAGACGTAAAAGAACTGTACAAAATCATGAGGCAGACTGTGAGTGGACAAAAGTCATGTTCTCAAGGATGTTTTCTCTAATGTATTTACTAAGGATATTTTGTATATCTTCATGATAATGTTTTAAATTGTGTTTACAGACATTCAGACACTATACAAATACATAAGTTGGTCCCGCTGCTGAAGGAAACTTTATATCCACACCTCCACAGATTAAATGCAGTAGTATGCAAGCAACTAAGTGCCCTGTCAGTTCCCAGTGACTTCAAGAGTCATCCTATGGAAAATTTTTGGATCTCTTGGCTAATATTTTGGCAAAGCTATACTGAGCATTAAATTCTGATACATAAAAAAAGTCCTGCCTTATCATTCCTCCACCAACCAATCAATATTCTAACCTGGTTATAATCACCTCAACATGTAGCATCAGCAAATATGGTCCACACACATGTACCTAACGAAATCTATCCAAGTCTGTTTTCAGTTTAAAGTAAAAAAACCCCAATTTTCATTAAAAGTAAATACATCTTATGTCCTGTGCCCTGATACCAGAAACAAAGACCACACCCTGTTTCAAAGCAAATTCTCCCTGTTCTGAAATATGGCACAGTCTCTCACCATATTTTCCAAGCCTGTATCACTTGACACTGGTCTACTTTGGTCAGCAAAAGACCTGTGGCAGACAAGGCATCAAACACAAGTCTTTGCCCATCTCCAGTGCCCTGATAAGAAGAAAAGCTATTATATAGAATTTTTAAAAGGAGATAGTAACAAAAGAGAGACAAACTCCTAAGAAAAGATTCCAAACGACATCTCATGCCAGCCTGCCTTACTGAGGGCTGCTCTTGTTGTTTGGCTTTGCAAAGCACTCAGAATTTTGACTGCGATCCAGCAAAGCAATTCTGCATTTCCCATGTTTTCCCACTACTGACTTGCAGGGAACTATTTGTACACATGAAGACAAACCTACACTTCATATTTTGCTGGGTCAGGACCAAGGCACCAACCATCCTTCTGGATCCTTATTTTCTTATGAGAATTGGATAAAATGAGCTAAAAAAAAAAAATCTTGGAAGTGTGAGCTTTAGAAAGCCTCAAGACCCAGGAACATTCCTAAAATAATTTGCATTCCACAGCAGCAGGGCAAAACCATTTCCATTTCAATGAGCCCTTTGGAGAGGACTCTGGTCTACTGGCTGAAACTCAGGACTGAATCCCAGGATAAAATAAACACCAAACCCACTTGTACAAGGTCACGTGAAAAAGCACTTTTTCCTGTTCTCCCTCAATACCTTAGCTAAACTCTTTTTCTTCACTTCAAGCCAGCATCCCAACACTTATTTCAAGAAAGGCACTGCCACTCTTCTGCTGGACAGACTGGTCAGCAGGGAGATTTCCTGTCCCTTTCCTGCATCATTCTCAAGCAGCCAAGCAGCTGTCCCCAAAGAGTCAACAAGTCTGTGGCTTCAAAAAAGGTCTGACAAAACCTGGGTTTTAACACTCACTTCTTTTTAACACTCACTTCTTTCATAAGTTTGATACAAATAACACACACTGGCAGCTGAAAACTTTCCAAATGTGGTGAGCAAAACCCACAGTGGAGACAGACAAACACTCAAGTTCCCACACGGTGCAACAGTCACTCCCGAGACCAGAGAGGGGGGATACACATTTAGCAACATTTAGTACCTTGGCAATGTCAGTAAATTTCAGGAAATCATAAAAACAGATTTGTCATCTAGAAGCCAACACCTTACCTCACACATATTGCTTAGATTATGGTAATCTAAAACCTCCCACCCTCAAAATTCTCACAAACTTGCACATTATCTATAAGATATGCAACTTAAGCACTATTGCAATAAGGTGTTACAGCGTGTAATGTTGCTGCTAAATTACAAAAAACACTTATATTCAAATTATTTGGTCAAATTCCACTTCTCAGTTTTGCTCACTCTCATACACTTTTAGCAGTTTTAAATTTCAATGCTGTGAAATGATTACGTCATTCAGAAACTCGTAAAAGTGAGGAAGTTTCACCTTAAAAAGAATTTTGAGTCAAGAACATTGGTATTTTTCAGTTATTTTAGATGCAAAGAGATCTTCACAGTGATTCCAAGGGGTTTAGCAGCTTAGTCTCTTCAGTTGCTTCATAAAAGCTGGATGTCTCTATACATAAATTATGTAGCAAAGCATAATTAATGCTCTTCCACAATATGCCTCGCTGTTTGTTAACAGCTCCTTGGCTAGTAGAAATGGTTTCTTTCTCCTCTCCACTCCCAAAGGCCCCACACTTCAGAGATTTGCTTGAGCTGCCTGAAGTAGGCAATGATAACATGAATACATCCTTATACTTCTGAAGCATAAGCAAAGTTTTCACTAAGAACTTAATACTGGAGGCAAAGAGACAGCAGGAGCTGATTTGTTTTAATTAATGCTACAAGACTTGTACTGGGTAACAGCTGCCTGTCGCATTGCTCCATTTGTTTGCTTCAACCTGCAAGCTCAGATTTCCTTTGGACTGCAGCTGGAGCTGTCAATGGCAAACTCGGCAGCAATACCACTCACATCCTTTCCCCCCGCTCACACACGTGGACTGGCTGGAGTGGGATACTGCATGGAAAATGCAAGCTGCCACTTCATACGGTACAGAGGTAAGGGATAATTATTAGAACTAATTTACTGAAATTAGCCATCACATTAATCAGTCAGGGACTGATTCTATTGGAACTAAACTGTAACTTGAGGTGTGATTTCTTATTGCCTTTTCTTAAAGGGTATGTTTGTTTTAGGGGTTATATTTTCATAGTAGTGCCTAGAATGCCTATGGTGCACAACTCTAATAATAACCAAATCCTTCAAATGGCACATATATGCTTTAATAATGAAAGGTACACATGTTCCTAAATATTACTTGGCTGTTTCCTTAATTTTTCCTTTAGTTATCAAGCCATTTAATGACTCCAAGAATCTGCAAATTGTGGCTCACAGATTATTGTTGAATAGAATCAATTTAGATGCAGACTGTTCATATTCAGCCCAGTAACCGATTTCTCAGATAAAAGAGAGATAAAATGTTGCTTTCCACTGTCAGCTAAAGATTAATTGAGCCTTTTGTTCTCCCATACTGACAACTGGTCACACAGACTTATAACTGGACTCCTGCCTTTCCAAGGTCTGGACTGGAATTGCATGGTATACAAACCTGTTTGGGATTCTGTGCCACTTTTTGCACCTTACTCAAACAAGAAGCCAAAAAAATGTGGCATTACACGCACAGTGTTCATGCTCATTTAAAATTTCATCCTGCAGGGCAATGTTGTTCTGTTTTGTCCAGCAAAACTGAAACTTGAATAAATTAAAGGAGACTGTCTCTTCTCTACACAAGGTTCTTTTTTTCAGTGAAAGAAAATGTGAAAGGAATTATGAAAACAAGATAACAAGGTCAATGATGTAGAGACTAAAGATAAAGGAAGAGCCACTACCTCTACAGTATGACAAAAACAACTTAAAACCAAGTCACAGTTAATTCCCCTGTCAGTACCAAATAAAGAGCTTGGAATATGATGCACCACAGTTTAATGAATGCCAAGTGCAGGCTGATATAAAATACACCTTGTATTTCAGCAGTTTGGCATTTTTACTGCAGTCATTCGTCTGTATGCCAATTTTTCAGAGACAGCCTTGGAACCTGATTAACTTCTCCATGTGCTCTAGCAATAGAGGCAAAGAACACAATTTCTTCATTTAAAAGTGATCATAGAAAAGTTACAATAAAGTAGAAAAAACAAGCTAAGCGATCTCTAACCTTTTATTAAAATTCACTGAGAGGTCGCTTGTCTTCATTTCTTCACCCAGTCGCATGACCTCTTCAACTCCAACTCTGACTTTTGAAACATCCATTCAGTATGGTTCTGTGAGTCAATGAAAAGTAACCTGAAACAACTCAGATGTTGGGCATTTGCACCCAAGTTACCAGAAGACTGGTTTAGTAATTTATAAAAACCCTACATGAACATATTCTGTCAGATGTTTATACAGCATGGGAAGTCTGCAAATGGAAGAACTTTGGGTTATCTAAAAGTGCCCACTATCAAATACTTGGATGTTTTCTGTCAACAGCTAAGGAAGTGTATTTTACTTGTTGCACCATGACCTTCAAATCTCCCACATCTACTACAATCTTAGTAACAGAATAACAGATTTCTAATAAATGGTTGCTAATGAGTTGCAACCCATATTCACACTGGGACAATCCATATGATTCAAGAGTCAGTGCTCTGCTGGGACAAACTGAAGGCACAGGTCACACTCTACACAATTATGCTGTCTTAAGTTGTTCAGTAAACTTTGTGGATTCAACTTTGGAATATCCTTGTCAAAACACATGATATCCGAATTAAAATTTACTCCAATTTCAGATTCTGGGACCCAAATATATTATTAAAAGTATGATAGCAACCATAACACCTAAGTAGATGTGCAACCATTTTTGCTATCAGTCTGGAATTTAATATTAAAAATTATAACCTGACTATGGGTCTTTCTAAATTAGATGGTTACTTAATTTACAAAGTTATAAATTTATAAAGTTATCAGTGCAAATCACTGACCACAAAGATAATTCAGAGACTTATATAGTCTAAAAAATTAGTGAATTTGACAAGTAAAAATTTTCAAAGTAATATATCCTGCTGATATTTTCACAGATCAAAAAAAAGACACACTAATTCTACATAGTCTTCAACTATTTTGTTAACTGCTTTTTGATTTGGTTAAAATATAATTAAAACAATCTCATTTATATTCTCTGTTTTCTATTAGTTTAAGAAGTCCACACTAATTTTTGTAATGTCTTATTTTAAAATTATTTTATAATCCTGAGATTTTTGACGTTAATAAAAGTGGCATGAAAAACTTAGCAAAAATCTGATAATTTTATTTTTGAAAGGACTGATACCACAACCCCTTCTCAATCAGGTCACTCTGATGGCCTTTAACATCATAATATGTACTCTGTAACTCAGTATTTCATTTTTGCTAGAGGTCTAAAAATCTGGAAATATTTGGCTGTAAATGTCCTGAAGCCTGCAAAGACTTGAAGTGTTCTGAGATTCAGGCATCAACACTGACAAATCGCTGAAACAATAAGAACAACTTAAAGGGAAAAAAAATCATTTCAAGCCTTATCTTTTCTATTAGAGTAAGACAAAGGGTAGAAAGCAATTTAATCTCCCATTTATCCTTGTTTTGTTTTCTATCATGTCAATCTCTCTGTTTTGGCCAGGGCAGCCTTTCTTCTTTTCATTCAATAAATGCTTAAAAATTAGGATGCATTTTTATAAGCCAAAACCCTCCACAGACTCAGTGAAAAATCTGTATAGCAAATTCAATGATTAAAAAGGGAGACAATTCCTTCTATCACTTACACTAAGAATATTTTAGAGAGAAGAACAGCATGTAAATGTGCACAAGTCAAGTAAAGATGATTTCCAAGTGTGAAAATTATTCTTGTCCCTGGCAGCTGCTGTGTGAGAAGTAATAAGGTCCAGAAGCCTTGCTGGGCACAACCAGTGACAAGAATATCATTACAATCCATCTGCAAACCCCAAGAGATGCAAAATGCCTCACCAATCTTTTGTTCTAAGCAAAACCAGAAATCCAAAGCAACATGTTTCCAAGCCAGGAAATAGTGAGTGTAACCACATGATTATCTCCCTGTCACCCTCAAATGGTTTCGAGTAAGGGCAAGCTGAGAATACCTTTCAGAGCTACAGAATTTTGGTATCACAGATTTTATAGTAAATGTGTTTGTTTTGCCTGCATATTTACTTGCTTTGTGAGGAAAGGAGTGTTAGGTTTGTAAAAACAAGTGAGTCATGAACAAGTCAAAATATTTCCAGTAAACTTACTTTTGCCTGAATACCCTGAGTTAACTGAAACCAAAACATTTTGCAGACTTGTATCAGTTTCACTGGCTTGTGATGAATCAGTGCTCCAGGCTGTGCTACATTTTGCTGAAATTGTTAGTTACAGAATCACAGAATCAACTAGGTGAGAAAAGACCTCTGATCAATGAGTGCAACGTGACCAAACACCAGGTCCATTAGACCATGGCACTCAGTTCCACATACAGCCTTTCATGAAACACCTCCAGGCACAGTGGCTCTTCCATCTCCCTTGGCAGCCCATGCCAATGTCTAATCACCTCTTCTGGGAAGAATTTCTTCCAAATGTCCAACCTAAAACTCTCGTGGGCCAGCTTGAGACAATGTCTTCTTTGTTGCTGGTTGCCTGGGAGAAGAGACCAGCAGCCACCAGGCTGTAGCCTCCTTTCAGGCAGCTCTAGAGAGTCAGGTCTCCCTTGAGCCTCTTCTCCAGTCTGAGCAACCGCAGCTCCCTCAGCTGCTCCTCTCAAGAGTTGTGCTACAGAGACACTTCACCAGCTTTGTTGCCCTTCTCTGGACAAGAGAAATTTAATTCACCTCCATTTGGGGTCTAACAGCCTAACTGTGGAAATCCTCACCTGATACATTTTTTGTTACTTTCATTGGCATCCACCACTGAGGACCAACACTGAGTGATCTCTTTGCAGTGCCTGGCACCACTGGGATGAGGAAGGGCTATCTGGCTGCCAGGTTTACTGGAAGCAAATGATGCATCTACTCAGGATACCTCATGTAGTTTACAAATTTCTCTTCCACTGAAAGAGGGAGGAAAGGTTTTGTCATAATGCATTTGGACTCATTATGACCAACAGCTCTGGTCTTTTCTTGGATGAGCCCTGAGAATCCAAAAAAAATAGTGTTCCAGCAGGCAAATCATCTGCTGCTCTTTCTTACTGTGAGAGGTATTAAGTCACTTGCCTAATTAATATGGGTGATTGTTGAGATACCTAAGTGCAGCTGAGGCAGAAAAGGGATTATGTTATATATTATTGGTTTGTCTTAATCACTTTAAAAGGGTTTAATGTCTTTGCCTCACTCAATGATGCAGGTGAGCCATGACCCTCAGCACATAAGAAAAAAAAAAAAAAAAA